>OY992533.1:46918375-47212375 GCA_963921185.1 Dasysyrphus tricinctus | reverse complement strand
GTTTTTAACCAATATTAAATGTAGAGAAAAGTTTTTTTTCATGTAAGTTGATAAATTGTTACTTTTATATAGTGTAAATCATAAACAGAATGTTTCAACAGATTTAATAAAACTACCCCTGAAGAAGTCGAGAAAATCAGACGAAACGTAGGGAAAAATAATGAAATAACGTTTTGTTTGCATAAGGGAGTAAGTGACCAAAAAAGTCCGATTTTTCATATCAAAAAAATATATGTTAAAAATAAAAATAAAAAATACAAAATTTTCTCAGGTTCGTTAATAAAACTTCACAAAATAAAACACTTCACTTTTTCTTACTACAAACAAAACAATTTATTATTCACCACTTTATTTTTTATTTTTATTACAACGAACTTTATTCATTTACGGTAAAAAACCTTACTTGTTTGACAAACTCTGGAAATTAGTAGAAGGTTCTGGTATCTGCTTCTAGAGCTTTCCGTAGAGGAAATTTTCCATAAATTCCCTTTCTAAAGATTTATTTTACAGTTAGTTTTCTGCTATAATCCGGAAGATGGCGCTTCTTCGTTTGAGAGTAGCTATAGTAATATAGTTAAGGGTATGTTTGCACTAAGACCTTAAGCTTTATTGTGCCCGTTTGTTTGCTTTTCGGAGTCGTTATAGTTCAAATATGGAAAGTCATTACAAAATTTATCTTTTGGGTTGCCAAATAAAATGTCCAACTTACCAACAATTTATTAAGCAACACTATACTCTTTCCGGTGAGCAGAAGATCAATTTCTTATGCTTATTCTTTTGCGTAACTCATAAGCGATCCCTTAGCAACTAATTATTATTATATAATTTTTAATCTAAATTCTCTTTAAAAGATATCCACCGGAAAAGACTGCATTCTCGAGTATATGCCTTATTGAATTTATATTGTTTTTTTTTTTCGCAAAAACCAAAGAATAATCCGCACATTTATACCTTACCTATATGTATTTATGTTCGGTCTGATGTGAACACCTAAAAGCAATTCCAGTAATCAATCATGAACTTTATTGATATTAAATTATTATCTTTGCAATTGGGTTAAAAATTTAATTAAAAAATACCTCAATGCTTCTGAATTGGATTTTGGATCTTTTCATTTATATCAATACAAACCACTTAACCTCCTGTTTGGGTAGAACACAAAAATTGGACAAGCGTTCGCGTCAGTAATCAAAAAAGTAAATAAAATATATACCCGAAACACCGCGTAGCGGTATTGCTGCATATTTATATATACATTTTGTATTTGCTTTTATTTATTGAATTTATTTTCAATTAATTAAGGATTTATCAACGACTATGCCCTTAGGTATAAAAATTCAAGTGGCATCCTGACCCACTTTTTAAAGTTCCTTTTTTTTATTCAACTCCGCGATGCTGTAGACTTCCATAATCGAATTGGAATTTTTTCAATTTTGCTGAGCTGAAAGTTGCCCTAGAGTTTCTTTTCCAGAAAATGGAAATTTTTGTTTTTGTTTTCATATACGAGCCCACCTACAGAAATTTTTCCAATAGATGGCAGTGGCAGCGGGTCGTTTTTTTGGTATGGAAATAAGAGCCTCTTCATTGCATTAAAGATTGTGTGTGTTTGGGTGAAAACGTAGTGAGTACCTATATGTAGTATTGAAAGCTCAATTAATAAATTTATTTTCCTTTGTGTGCACAGCGACAACGGGTTGAGGGAAAGCACCAACACTTGTCCGATATTAAAATAAATTTAAATGAATGATGTTTGCTTTTTCTCGATGATGTTTTTAAAAACTTTAATTCAATGCAGCATAACTTTAACGGTTAGTTAATTACAAAAGGGATATTATTCATGTATGTCGGTAATTGAATTTCGATGTTTGATTGAATTTTAGTTTTATTTTAACTCTAAAGATGATTTTTCAACATGTAAAAAATCAAAAAGGGGCAAAAAAAGGGGGCCGAGACGAAAAAAGGGGCCACACCATAAAATTTAGTAAAGCAAAAAAAAAAATAAATACAAATATCACCAAAAACATTTCATAAACGTTTGTTAGTAAAATAATAAATTAATAAGAAACGAACAAAATACATAGTAATATTCTTCACAAAATATGCACATCTACATACATCTTTTGCATATATGTATTTATACATTATTTTTTTTTAAATTTTCTTTCGATATTTATAGACTAATTTATACTTTGGTACCCACTTCACCCACTTCAGCAGCAAATTATTTTCTTATGCTAAGAACACAAGGCTTAGATATAGTGTTCACACGATGAAAGGCTTAGATATAGTGTTCACACGATGAAAAATGTAATGCATAATTTTTCATTTTTTTAGAATTATAAAGAGAACAAAAATTGTAGCTTTGAATAAAAAGGGGCCATTTTAGTAATTTTTAAAAAAAGTCGAGGCCACGGGGCCCAAGCTTAAATACGGGGCAATTTTGCCCCTAAAGTGGCCAAAAGGCAACACTGTACCACAGGTCCCATTAATTGATACAACAGTCATGTTGTTTAGTACATTTTTATCTCGGCTTAAAAATGTTCCTAATATATTCTTAAAATTCAACAACAATTTGGTATAGTTAAATATTATTGTTGTGTTTAACTTTTTTAAGCGAAGATAAAAATACACAAAAAAAAAGGTTGGTACCAAAAACATTAAAGTTGGTACCAGATCTTCCGTTCTCACACAGCCATCTACATTGGAATAACCCCGTCATGTTCATTTCAAAAGTCAGTATGTTTTTATTTTAAAGCATTTTAAAGATTTTGACACTTTTGAACTCCTTTTCCTTAGCTAAGTTTTTGTATTCAATTTCAAAATCGAAAATTTTTTATAAAATACCTAATGCTTTAATTTTGGAAAAAGAAACTTCTAGTTTCTAGAATCATTTTGTCACGGTAAAATTTACTGCGAAAAAAAAACATTTTTTTTTTCAAATTCCAAAATCCTTATTGCAGTCGTTGGGGAGGGTATGATAACCTGGGCGCCAAAAATTGATAACGAATTTTTGTAGAGGGGTCAAATGCAAGCAGTTTTACTATCGGAGGGGGGGTCTATCGCCCCTACGTCCTAAATGGGGTGAGATAGGTCTCTCCCCTCCGATAGTAAGAAATGCTCCCCCCCCTCTACAAAAATCCGTTTTCAATTTTCGGCGCCCAAGTTATCGTACTGGCAGCCCCGGATCTATGGGGGGGGCAAACCGGGGCCTGTGCCCCGGGCGGCAGCTTCCCGGGGCGCCAAATCCATGTGCATAAAAAATATTATAAAGAGTTGCCGACACTTAATGAAATGGTATGCGGAAATGGAATTTTAAATTGTATTTCTCCGTTAGCCTTTAGCTGTTTTTTTGTACCATTTCACTATTTGAACTAAAAATTATTTCAAACTTCTTGCACTTGGAAGAATTTCTGTTTTCTCATTTTATTAAACCGAGTCAAGAAAAACCTAGGTGGATCGTGGATGGTTCAAACCAAGTTGAACATGGCAGGGTTTAAAAGGGAATTCACCAAACGTAAAATATATTTTCCAAAAAATCGTAAGATTTAAAAAATGTCCACTCCATAAATAACCGAATTCAAAAATCATAGAAATATAAAGTAAAGGATGGGAAAGAAATCGATTTTCAGTTTTGGGGTGCGTTTAGATTCAGCAAAAATCAATTAAGGAAATGTAAAGTTTCAGCGGAAACTATAAAAATAGAAGGATTTCTTAACTAAATTAAATTAAATCGCCAAAAGATAAAAAACTCGCCTTTTTTGAGGAACGGATTTTCGTGTCGCCAAGTGAAATTTTGAACCGTCTGTTTAGCGATTTGTTTAAAATGGATGCTTGCGAGGGTGGCTCCGATGCTGACGAATTAAAAAACCTTTAAAAGATCAAACATTTTTGAAGTTTTTTTACTGCTCTGAAAAAAAGTGAGGCCAATTGGGTGACATTTGGATCGAATTAGATATATGTTCATTTTCCGTCAAATCCGCCGATCTAAAATGACTTTTGTTTTGGCGTTTCTTAGCTCAATTTAATTAAAATTATTCAAGAAACAACGGAACTTTAAGTTAGGTTGAAGTGGCTGCCAGTCATGAAAACTGACACACTTAGACCATAAGTTGGCCCATTGTGATACCACAAGAATCTGGGAAGCCTTTTTCCCTACTCGATGAACCATTTGGAGCTTCTTATGAAGCGTAACAGACTACCTATGTCAACATTTACTAAATCACTAGGATCATTGAAGTAGAAATCTCCAAGATGGAGTCTTCGCCTATGAGATAGAGCAGGACAAGTGCATAGAAGATGAGGAATCGATTCCACCTCTTCCTCATCCATACAGCTTCTGCAAAAATCGTTAGAGAATACGCCAAGACCCGTTGCGTGCTGGCCTATAAGACAGTGTCCGGTTATGACACCGATCATGGAGCTAATGTGCAATCTGCTTAGAGATATCAAACATTTAGATCGATTAAAATCCATTACTGGGCAGATTTGTTTTGTTGCCAAGCAAGTGGTGATATTGTTCCAGGTTTGTTCTCTCTTCTAAAGCATCTTGCTTCAGCATAAGTTTACATTTAGCAATGGGAATACCAATATCTGCCTTACTAGAGTTAGAGTTTTTCCATATTTAGCGAGTTCGTCGGCCTTACAATTACAACGGAACTTTAAAATGTTGACATTTTTGAAACATCCTGCTTTGAAAATATTTTTGTCTGTAACAATATTCTATATCAGCTATCACCTGCGTAAATCTCTTTGCAATCGGTCAAGGAGAACGAAGTTGCAAAATGTTGGCATATTTTTGAGACAAACTATTTTGAAAATATGTTTGTTTGCTATAACTCTGTCTCAGCTATCACCTCTGTTAATTTCATTGAAATCGCTCAAGGAACAACGAAGTTACGAGGGTTTCAAATTTTGTTTCGAAACTTTGTACTTCGATACTTTATCTTGCGTAATTTTGACTTTTCGAAATGTTGTCCTTTCGTAAAATTACATTTTTCTTCCGTAGGTATTTGAATGGTTTGTGAATGGATTTTCAATAGTTCTCCCATGATAAATTCGGGAACAAACCATATCTTATAGATCCCAGCTGATTTGATTCGAACATGAAACCGAATTTTTTTAGGAACCAAAAAATAAGATTCGGGATTGAATCACAAATCCATTTTGAATCTTTCACGCGAGAACGAATAATATTGTATCGTTTTACGAACCTTAGTTGTGTACCGTCTATGTTTAAGCATTGTCTATTTTCTTATCTGTAACGAAAAGTTACTGAATAGGTATGGACTGCACATCCATTAAAAAGTTTTAATCTTCCAGTGACGAAAAATCGAACCACGTGTGTGTTTTAATTTTTAATTTTTATCAAAAACTGCAGGGGCGCCAAAAATAAGTTTTTGCCCCGGTTTGGAAAAATCGAAGATTCGGGGCTGCGTACTGGTGCCAAAAAAAAAACCATTTTGTAAAATTAACTGATTTTAACTTCCAAATTAACATGAATTTTCTGTCAAAAAGTGCCTTTTAAGAATTAAAAATTTCAACATCAAATGATACAATTATGATTATATAATCAATGAAAATAATGAAAAATAAATTGAATTTATATCCACTTCAAACAAAAATGTCCAAAAAGTACCATTAGGTATACAAAATTGACTGCCAAAAATGCGTTGTTTAAAAATTCACAAGCTTTTTATTTTGTACTATTAAAATTTTTATTAGGTACAAAATTAAAAATTTTCTCCAATACTGCCCCAATAAGAATATGGAATTTTATGTTACATATTAAACATGTTTTTAGCAAAAAATGCTATAGTGTAAGCTACATACATACATTTGCTTTGAAAAACAGCCATTTTCTCGTTTTCTTAGAGGCTTTTACCAAAAACTAGAGCACAATATTAATTTTTTTTCCAATGATGTCCTAGAGAACAAGTTTATCTGTCCATAGACACCTTAATCGTTTTGATCGGACAAGTACACGCTTCGAAATCTTTTAAGTGATATCGCCACTTCAGTCCGGAACACTCTTAAATACTTTTTTTTAAAAGGGGGAGTGGTTTCAATAATAATAATAAATCCACAAAATATATAAAACATTTATTCAAAAGTTTGAAATAGTATCTGATAAGTTAGCATTATTCTAAAAAAGTATTGAAAATCGCGCCAAACAGCTGTAGGCGGGATTATGATCGGCAGGATTCGTGTACAAAATAAGTAATTTTTTTTGGCGGGATTTTGACTCGCGCGATTTCGATCGGCGGGATTTTGACCCTTTCCAGCATTATCGAACACATTGCCATGCAGTAAAACTTGTATTTGCCTTTAAAAACAGAAGAGTTTTGCAGTTTGCGTTTGAGAACATTCTGCTAATGAATTTTTGATGCAGATGACGTTTTCGAACGAAATTTAACTAGCAAGGTCGTTGGCCAAATTAAAGAAGGAGCTGAAACTTTAACTCGAACTCGAACGTGAAATATGGGAATAGGAACACACCTATATGCCATTATATTTCCAAAATTCGAGGTGGTGTTACGCAGAACCAAAGGGGCTTCCAAAACACTGTAAAGACACCATGCTACAGCTACAAACATGCATAATATCATTTTCTAGAGTTCCAAAAGACACGCTGTTCGAGACAGTTATGAAAGACGTAATTTCTTTCTTCAAATGTCAATCTTATCTACTCACATTACATTTTGGGACTGTAGAACTCATCAAGATATTGGAAAGTCACGAAAAGTGCCCTGAACAAAATCCTGGATCCGCGCCTGCGAAAGACTTTCACTTAATGCAGTACTTCCAGTCATGGATGTTCTTGTAAAAATCCATTCACGTGGCTTTATACATATCCCAAGTAGAATATATTTAGAATTTCTGATTGCTGAACCAATCGCTGAGCTATCGGGTGAAAACAATTTTATTTATTTCCTAGTTGCTCTGCAGTCTGCATCTAAGACAATCTACCGGTAGTAAATATGGTCAATCCTTAAAGGTTCTCTGCATCTGCGCATCTCAACTATCATATATTTGCTTAGAAAATATCTTAAAATTAACCCAAACACTTAAATTAAAATAGTAATGATGGCCCAAACCCAAACACCATCTTCGTTAAACGTTTAATCTATGTAGATTTATGTTTCACAAATAACTACTGTTGACTACAAAACATCAACAATACACGATTTCGAAACGGAATCCTCAACCTCCATCACTTGTTCAGAGCTTATTTCACATGAGTTCGTAAACATTAAACTCGCCACAGGATTATCTCTGACACCTAAACACGGATAATGATGTCTCTCTGATTTACTACCCAATCCAAAACACAGACAGACTGAGGCCCACAGCAATTCGGATTCGATTCTATTATGAGCCTGTCCTACACAAACAATATGTCCGACTGTTTGACAGAGACAAATGTATTTGCCATTAAAATTCGATTTGGCCGAAATCAACAAAAAGAACTAACCAAAAGGGAAACCGGAACCCAATTTACAGGGAGACGATATGGTGGCGGCGGCGGCGGGGGTGGTTGACAGAAAAAGGGACTAAAACCAAACATAACAAATCCAATTGGGAGGAAAAAAATTAAAATTTCCGTTGAATAATGCCAAGCGCAATGGGGAGAACCCTGCCTGTACCATGTGACGGGCTTCGCTTTTGTAGAAGGTGTGAGCCTTGATTTATAGATTTGGTGCGTGCAATTCACCACCCATTCTACCCACGCCAAACAAAATATGAAAAGAATAGAAAACAAAACATAAAGTATCAGGAGGTTAAACTCTCATTTGAAAGTAGAGATTGATTCGGATAAAAAAAGAAAAAAGACCAACTAAAATCACAGTGAGTTTTAAATAAATTGTTCCAGCGGCCTGGCGCACACAATGCAAGATAAAAACGTTAGAAAAGCAATCAACCATTAAAGGGTATGTATATATATTCATCACGTTTGACATTTAAGTGCCAGTTTCGATTTATAACAATGGTGTATTCTATAGGGTGTTCCCGAAACAAGCTGCATCCCAGGTGCGGACCTGAAAATTCAATTGGTGGAGGGGGAGAAGGGATGAGAATTCAATTTGAACCAGGTTATAGTCAACCAACAAATTATGAAATATGGGAATCTTATTTAAACAGGCATGTAGTAGTCCGGGGCCCGTCCAGCACGTCCGCTCGGTTCGCGAATATGCTAAGACTTACCTGGCTGAGACACGTCCGTTCAGTTCAACGGATATTCTACGACTGAATTATTCACCCCGATTACAGAATCCAACGAATAAGCTGCGGAGGGAATAAGACTCAATTTTGACATTTTTACTATGGGCCAAATATCAAAATTGAGTCAGATTCCCTCCAAATTCGTCGGACTCTGTAATCGGCGTTATTGTATACTCTATCAAGTATCAAGTCTTAATATTAAACAAACAAATTACTGACAGCGACAGGTCACCACAGACATAACATTCAAGATATTCGAAAACATTTTCAGGTGTTCAATAAACAATTAAGTGAAGAACAAATATTGGTTTGCCTTCGAGATATAAGAGATAGACAAGAGCCCTTCTCCTTTGCCACTTACCAGTTTAAATCCCGAAATATTGCTCATAAATCGAAAACCAAGGGTCAGACGTTGACCCGAGATTCAGCACCTTTGAAACCATAATACCCTTCCCTTGACCGAAGGGGTGGCCAATTTTTTTTTTTACACTATCAGATCTTTGCCGAAGAGAGCTTAGTACAAGCGACATCTTGCGACCAAAGAATTGACAAACACAAATTAAGTGCTTATCAGGCTCATCACTTAGTGTAGTGTTTGTAGTTAGTAAGCAACAAACTACTTAAGACATACACTTTACAAAATAAAATAAAAACAATAATTATAAAATAACAAATACAATGACATTGAAAAAATCAACAATTACAAACATTTAGGAGCGTGGTACACTGGTCTTCAATGAAGCTTTGAGTCTATTCTTACTTATATTAAAATCAAAAAAATTTGAGTTCAAATTCAGAATGTTACACATGCGGGTAAAAGGCTCATGCATTCCATAATTGGTACGGTGTTGAGATCTATGCATTAGTTCTAGACTACGAGTGTTGTGACCTCCCCCACGGTAGTTACGGCTAGTACAAGATAATAAATCAGGTGCATCAATAACGCCCGTAAAAAGCTGATGAATAAATACAATATCATTATTAATTCTCCTTTGTGCCAAAATTTGAATCTGAAGAAGCTTAATCCGGTGTTCGTAAGGAGGCAAATTATAAGGATCGGACCACGGTAGTCCTTTCAAGGCAAAACGTATAAAATTACGTTGTACTGCTTCTAGTCTATTCTTATGGACATCTTAATAAGGAGTCCATACCTGTGATGCGTATTCAAGATGAGGGCGAACGCGAACAAGACTGTTGTAGAGAGCGAGGGTAACATAAGGATCCTGAAATTCCTTAGACCATCGTTTAACAAACCCTAACATAGAGTTTGCCTTGTTGACGATTAAATTGATATGCTTAGTAAAATCAAGATTAAAAGTAAAATGAACCCCTAGGTCTTTGAAACTATCAACACGACGCAATGTGTGCTGCGATATTTCATAATCAAATGAACTAGGAACTTTTTTTTTAGAAAAAATCATCGCCTGATATTTATTAGGGTTGAGATTTAAACCGTTTTTATTACACCAAATAACAAAACTGTTTATATCTTCTTGCAAGAGTAAACGATCACTCATAGATTTGACGCTTTTGAAAATTTTCATATCATCATCAAAAATTAGAATTTCACTATAACGTATACAGAGGGATACGTCGTTGATAGCTAAGATAAAAAGAAGTGGGCCTAAATGACTACTCTGGGGAACTCCAGATTTGGCAAAGAAAGGGTTAGAGACAGAGCTCCTAAATCTAACCTGACAGGATCTATTATGGAGATATGAAGAAACCCAAGTGATGATTTGAGGAGGAAACCCAAACACCTTTAACTTAAACGTGATGATGTCATGAGAAAGTTGATCGAAAGCCTTAGAAAAATCTGTATAGATGCAGTCGAGTTCTTGACCATGTTCCAACGCAGTAGAGCACTTATGCAAGAATGCAAGTAAATTGGTTATCGTCGATCGCTTTTGCATGAATCCATGTTGTTGATTGCAAATTATATTCTTACAGTTGAATGTCAAACTATCGCACATTACTTGCTCGAAAAGCTTTGGAATACAAGATAGTTTGGAGATTGGCCTGTAATTGCATATATCAGATCTTATACCCTTTTTAAAAACTGGTGTAATAAATGCTTTTTTCCAAATACTTGGAAATTTACCTGAGCTAAGTGATAGGTTAAACAAATTAAGAAGAGGGAGTGCTAATATTGATTTACATTTTTTCAAGACTATTGGTGGGAACACAATGGACATAAGCCGTTTTGGGAAGGAAAATTTGCAAAGCCAAGAAAAGTTAGAAAAATATTAATATTAATAAAATTTAAGGATGGTGCTGACGCAGAATTTCACAATCTACTTGATTACGTCAAAAGTTGATTGAAAACCTACTTTGTTTTTTTTTAAGCCACTTTCAAAGTGCTGGGGAGGGGGAATATTAAAGATTAGCAAACTTAAATATTTATCTTGGTATAATATAAGCATATGACGCATGTTTTAAGAGTATTTTTTAATGCCCAATCTAACTAAATCAGAATGAACTCGATACAACCACCTTCAAAATAGTTATAGACTTTTTCGTAAATGATGACTGAATTTTTAGTGAAACAAGTAAAATATTACCAAATTCCCACCGCATTGATATAAAACTTGGACCACATATTTCATTTGTCATAAGCAACAAGAATCAAAAGAGTTAACAAAAATATTTAAAGTGAAAGGGTGTTTTTTTTTCACTGAATTTAACAAAATTTGAGCTACTACCATGAAACCCCTTCCAAAACCGGTACGTTGATGAAAGTTGGTGAAAATGCATAGTGAAAATCCAAAATGACGGGACAGTTCACGACAGTAGGTTTGATCGATGTTATTTGCCCCAGGCCAATGGGGAATGTAAGTCAAATGTTGGAAATTGGTGGCTACTCGGGTTTTGATTTCTCATCGTACATCTCACAAATCTATCCTCAACGGGGAATAAGCTATATCCACTGTCGTCGTTCTTGATGTAACAGGCCCGTTACAGCTGCATCGCTCCCGAAAAATTCCTAGAACAGAACCGCAACACACAACAACAGCTCACTTTCAGTTTCAAATTTGATATGGGTATTCATACAACAGCGTAAAGTCGTCGTTAACGTTGTAAAGGCTTAAATTTCGTAATTCTGTCACAATTTCTATGGAAAATTTGATAGATTTACGAAGCTTACAACTTTACAACGTTTACAATGACTTCACTCTGTTGCATGATTACTTTCGATTTATTTGATAATTCATATGGCAGAACAACGTTTGCCGGGTCAAAGTAATTGGAAATTCGACTCTTGTTGAAAGTAAGTCGTTGATTAATCGAATTCCTATTAGAATTTTTTAATTTTGTTTTGTCAGAACAAAATTTCACAATTGATTGATTTATTCTTAAACTCAATTGATTTTACTTTTTTTTGTATATAAAGCAGGTACCAAAGTGCATATAATGTCTTTTCCGTCAATTTTTCCGATACATATATTAATAGTTATTCTCGAATTTAGGGCGAAGACAAATCAAACAAATCATATATCATTAAAATCGGCCCAGCCGCCTTTGAGTTAATGGTGTAACTAGCCCGACTATGTTTTATACAGGGTGTCCTGTAAATAATGGATAACCTTGCAACTGGTTATAGCAGGCCTTATGACCTTTCCAGAAAAAAATATAAAAAAATATTTTCCCAGTGGTTACTTTGTTATGATGTTTTTTCCAAAAGTTGTTAACAAGTACTACTTTCCTCAAATACGTAAACGCTACGACCATGGATGAAAAATTTTTAATATTTTTTTATTTTTGTAATTTTCTAGAATAACTGTTGTAAAAGATAGGTGGTAAAATTTAATAGTAGTTATTGCATTTTTTTTATTATAATTTTTTAAAATATTTTTTTCAGTACAAAAATTTATTTTCGAAAAAGTTTGACCACCTCTAATAAATTAAAATTGTATGAGAACATGAGTGGCCAATTGCTTAAAAAAGTTGTCTATTTAATGCACTTTCCAAAATGGTATAACACATGCTTGTGTATTAACGAAATAACCAAGAAAATTTGTCAATCACCTAATAAAGCTGCTTTTAACATTTTCGCAAAATGTCTATCAAAATGTTACAATAACCTCCAAATTTGGGTTGGACAAAGATTTTCTCTTTTGATGTGTAAGAGGGTTCATTGCAAGTATAAAACTCAATTTTAGGTGTTGAAAGCCCCACCATTTGGCCACCATATTGAAAAACGAGTTATAAAAAGTTTTCCGTGGCAACTTAAATTTTATTAGTCTTAAAAAAAACTTTAGTACAAATTTGTAGTAAATTCAATTCTCTTCAATTTATGTTAACACACTTTTTACCCTAAAGTTATAAATAAAAAAGTTATAATCAAAAACATATGAATTTTTTTCAATATTTAAATTTTGACAATAACTTTTATATTTATAACTTTAGGGTAAAAAGTATGTTAACACAAATTGAAGAGAGTTGAATTTACTACAAATTTGTACCAAGTTTTTTTTTTAAGACTAATAAAATTTAAGTTGCCACGGAAAACTTTTTATAACTCATTTTTCAATATGGTGGCCAAATGGTGGGGCTTTCAACACCTAAAATTGAGTTTTATACTTGCAATGAACCCTCTTACACATCAAAAGAGAAAATCTTTGTCCAACCCAAATTTGAGGTTATTGTAACAAATTGATAGACAGTTTGCAAAAATGTTAAAAACAGCTTTATTAGGTGATTGACAAATTTTCTTGGTTATTTCGTTAATACACAAGCATGTGTTATACCATTTTGGAAAGTGCATTAAATAGACAACTATTTTAAGCAATTGGCCACTCATGTTCTCATACAATTTTAATTTATTAGAGGTGGTCAAACTTTTTCGAAAATAAATTTTTGTACTGAAAAAAATATTTTAAAAAATTATAATAAAAAAAAATGCAATAACTACTATTAAATTTTACCACCTATCTTTTACAACAGTTATTCAAGAAAATTACAAAAATAAAAAAATATTAAAAATTTTTCATCCATGGTCGTAGGGTTTACGTATTTGAGGAAAGTAGTACTTGTTAACAACTTTTGGAAAAAACATCATAACAAAGTAACCACTGGGAAAATATTTTTTTTATATTTTTTTCTGGAAAGGTCATAAGGCCTGCTATAACCAGTTGCAAGGTTATCCATTATTTACAGGACACCCTGTATATTAAGATTGACAAAAGACTTTAGGTACCATTTCTTCTCATATTTTGAAGTTTTTGCCCAAAACCCCATTTTATTTGGAACTACATGACAAATGAACTAACTATCCCTGCACCTAATACCAAGTCATATAATGATAAGGACAGCCGTTCAGCTTGTATGTCTAGAAGCATCCCAAATCAGCCGAAGAATAAAATTGGGGGCTTACCTACTATTTGAATATTCTCAATAATCGTAATGCTATCTTTCATCAAAATCTTGAGTTCGAATATTTTACGAATGTGAAATTTGCCATCTAGTACCGAAAAAGAGGCTTTCGGTACAAAACTGCGAAAAATTATAAGAAATAGTAAAGTTTGAATGGGTATATAACTGTCAATTTTGAATAAATATAGAGTATGATATATAATATCATACGAACAATGCAAGATAATTTAGCGGATCGAAAAAGCAAACAGTTCATTGATATGTGTGAGGAGGTAGGCTTAATTCTTTTAAATGGGCGGAGTAAGAGTGATAGAGATGGCAATTATACATTTATAAGAGGCACTAGTTGCTCAGCTATTGACTTTTGCCTCGTAAAGGTGCTTGGCTGAAATTAACGATTGACCTGGAAGTGAAGTGTTACCTTACTCCGATCACATGCCTCTTACAACCTTCATTGATACGCACTCTAACCTAAGTTCTGTAAAAAACCTAATCTTGCCGGATAAATTGAAATGGAATGAATCAAAACGTTTGGTATACCAGCAAAACCTCTCAAACGAAATAACCCAAATTTCTTCACAAGATTTAACTCCTGAAAATTTTGCGAAAGTATGTATTACAGCTATACAAAAGGCAGCCAAACCATTTCAGGGTTGTTAACTACATACAAAAAGAGAAGCTTGGTTCGATCATGAATGTGCCTTAGCAAGACAAAAATCTTTTGGACTGCTCAAGCTAACAAGGAAGTTGAACTCGGATCTATCAAAAAGAATGTACCAAGAGAGTAATAGAGACCTTGGACAGACTTCCCTCTATAGGAAGTCAAACCGAGGACGAGTTACTGGAAGACTCGAGTCACGAAGAGACTACGCTGAAGCCTACTGCACCCCTCAAAGTTTCGAGGCAACGCAGTAACTACAGATCCTCTAAGGTCTAAGCGATTCGTGAGTGCTACGGAGAAAAAAGACCCATCTTCTCTCAGTCCGAGAGACAGGGCCCTACTAAAAAAGCATAGGAAGTTGGTGAGAAACTATGAACGGCAGTTGGCAGAGTCTGCCACTGCACCCACTGTTTCCACCCAGCAGTTGAACGCTAAAAAGCCGGACAGCGAAAGAGTAAATGCCTGCTACGTCTAGGTCTATCCCTAAAAAGATAAACCGTGAACAGGCTGGCAACAACTCTACTGCTCGTACCGGCTCAAATCCGAATCTGGCGTCCTCCAGTAAGAAACAGCAGACCAACGCTATATCAAACCTGAAAGGGAATGAGAAAGCACAGGTAGGCAGCTCTTCTGGACGAAGCCAGGTTCAATCAAGAGAGCAAGATCGGAGGAGGCAACCAAAACTGAAGGCTCTAAAAAGCTTGAATGATGAATGAATGAAATATTGGGGTTGTCGCACTGCGACCTTAAGATCTATTGTGCCCCCACCTAAGAACTGGATGAGATTGCTCATCTTACAGTTCTTCCTCCACCTTAATTTCTCTCAGAAATTTGAGTATTTGGAGGACTTTTAGAGAGGAAAGTTCGCCCTCTTCCACCTGGTAGTGTCCCAGGTGTTTTTTCCTTTGATGCATGATTGCGTCACATTTCCCCAATATATGGTCTGGTGTTTCTTCCTGTGCGCAGCAGAATCTGCATGTTGGACTGCTTACTAGACCAAGAATGTTTAAGTGTCTATTTAGTCTGCAGTGGCCAGTTAGGAGACCAGTTATTTTTCTTAGGTTGTTCCTACTTAGGTTGATGCAGTCTTTAAAACGTGTTCGGTTGTAGTTACCAAGCAATAGTTTAGCCTGCCTCAGCTTTGGGAGTTCTTTCCAGTTTTTGGATCTTTTAACCTCCTCTTGTTCTCTTATTTTGTTTTTTATCACATTTTCTCCTATGCCACAATAGGGTTCAGGCCCCATTAAGGGAGTACTTGCCCCTATCTTCGCTAAGGAATCTGCTTCTTCATTTCCCTGGACACCAACGTGACCAGGTACCCAATGAAGTGTGACACTGTTGTTTTTGCCAAGGACATTAAGCCTATTCACACACTCCCAAACTACCTTCGAGCTGATGGTGTAAGAGCTCAGCGCTTTGAGTGCGGCTTGGCTGTCTGACATAATGGCAATGTTTTGGTTTCGGTAATTTCTTTCGAGATTACGATCTGCGCATTTCGCTATGGCGTGAACTTCCGCCTGAAAGATGCTAGTGGACTGTCCCATCGGTATAGAAAGTTTGGTTCTAGGCCCAAAGATTCCCGCTCCAGTTCCTTCAGTCGTTCTCGATCCATCAGTGTACCACTTGATGGCATTTGTTTTGAGATTGTAGTTTACTGTTTCACCTACCCACTCCTTTTTGCTACTTAACTCCGTTTGAAAGTTTTTCTCGAAGTTGTATTTTTTAATCATGCCATCTCTTGGAATGTCAATAAGGTCTGTTACCGCTGACTTTGGAATGCAATCTTTAACCCTGAGGCTAATGCACTTGCCAGTACCGGTTCCCTCCTTGGCAAACCTCATGATAGCTCCCTTTGCAGCGCTTGCTATAGCTTCATGTAATGGGGATAGATGAAGGATAACTTCCATTGCTGCCGTAGGGCAAGTTCTCATTGCTCCAGTTATGCATAAGCATGCGAGCCTTTGTACTTTTTCTAGTGATTTCCTAGTTGTGAGTAATTCGGTTCTTTTGTGCCATGCAACCGCACCATAGGTAATGATAGGTCTTACCATCATGGTGTACATCCACCTAAGGATAGTTGGTTTGCAGCCCCATGATTTGCCTGCTAATCTCTTGCAAATCATGAGGGCTTTTGTGGCTTTCCCGACGGTTATTTCAACGTGTTTATTCCATAGGAGTTTACTGTCTAGTGTGATTCCTAGATATTTAACCTCACTTTTTGTTTGGATTACTTCGCCTCCCAATCGGATTGGTTTCATGCGTGGCAGAAGTCTTTTTCTAGTAAATGGTATAATCGTCGTCTTAGTAGAATTAATAGATAATCCTACAGATATGCACCATTTACTTGTAATAGTTAGTCCTCTTTGGATTATATCACAGAGGGTTTCTTCAAACCTCCCAAAGGCTGTGATAACGATGTCATCAGCAAAGCCAATGCATTGTATGCCTTGGGAAGTAAGCTTTTCTAAAAAGCTTAAAACCAATAGTTTTGACACCACCCCGATCGATCTGCAGGTGGCCATAATAAGTCGAGACGACCCAGATGGGAAAATCACGGCAAAAAATTGGTTACTTGTGGAAAATGAAATCCTCAAAGCCATGATGGCGGCATCGGAGAGTGATAGTTCTGACGACTACACCTTTGATGGAGCTGGATGGCGGAAAGGCGTTAAAGTGGTATGCTGTGGGGACCAGAAATCCCGGGAGTTCCTCACTCACACAATCGCCAATATTGGCGAACTGTGGGAGGGAGCTTCTCTCGGGGTTCTTCCCGTCACATCTATTCCGCTTCGCCAGCAGGTTAATATATGGATTCCTCCTCCTGCCACGCACGAGGACTCATCCATAATTAAACTGCTGGCGAAACAGAATAAGGAGTTCTCCATACTCGAATGGAAGCTCCTGCATTCCAGGAAGAGCTTTAGCGGGGAAGGGAAGGACCTCTTGTTCGTAATTGACAAG
Organism: Dasysyrphus tricinctus; assembly: GCA_963921185.1. Classification (NCBI taxonomy): domain Eukaryota; kingdom Metazoa; phylum Arthropoda; class Insecta; order Diptera; family Syrphidae; genus Dasysyrphus; species Dasysyrphus tricinctus. The sequence continues at coordinate 47,195,160 of OY992533.1, read as the reverse complement.
ATATCTGACCTTCTCCTCAAAGAGAAAGGGGACGTGCTGAGATATGGTCTCGGAACCGTAAGGGTAAGGAGGCATGATGGCAAAGGGGAGTCAAAAGCTGCTAGTGGTGCAAATTAATTTGCACCACGCCATAGCAGCAACGCACGACCTGATTCTCTTCATGTCTCAAGAGGCCGTGGATGTGGCCTTAATCCAAGAACCTTGGATTCGTAAGAATCAGGTACAAGGATTGAGGTCAAAAAACTATAACCTGTTCCACTCCACGTCCGAAGGTGAAATAAGATGTTGTATTCTAGTGAAAAAGTCAATTAACGCTTTCTTTTTATCTAGGTACAGCAACAGAGACAACGTGGCAATCAGCGTTGAGACCAAGGAAGGCAACTTCGTCTTGGCATCAACGTACATGCCGTACGAAGAAGAAGACCCACCATCAAAAACGGTCCGCGACCTTGTGGGTTACACCATAACACGTGGGACACCTTTGGTGATGGGCTGTGATGCCAACGCACACCACACTCAATGGGGCGGTAAGGATATCAACAAAAGGGGTGAGTCAATTTTTGAATACATTCTCTGTTCTAACCTCATGTTATGTAATAAGGGTAATCACCCAACATTTCGAAACAAAAACAGGGAAGAAATTCTTGATCTCACTCTTATGAGTTATAATGATAAGATCTCTGTAGAAAACTGGAGAGTCTCACCTGAGGAATCCTTTTCGGATCACTTTAGGATACTCTTTACTTTAGACAGAAATCAAAATGATATTAAACCTTTTAGAAACCCTACTAGAACAAATTGGACAGAGTACACAAAATGGTTGAATGAACGTATCAACCCACCTGAGGAAGAAACGTTTTCGATAACCTCAACCATTGACACTGTTGTTCAAAACCTAACTAGTAAAATGAGAACGGCCTTTGAAAAAAACTGCCCTATATCTCGTAACATTAAACCCACTAACCCACCATGGTGGAACAGTGAACTTAAGAAACGAAGAACAGGGGTCAGAAAACTTTTCAATGTAGCTAAGCTGAGCAAATTAGAGAAAGACTGGATTTCATACAGAGCCGAACTTAACTTATACACCAAAGAGTTAAGAAGGGCCAAGAAAGATTCATGGACTAGACACTGTGAATCCATTGAGAACACAAGTGAGGCGGCGAGACTTCGAAAGGTTCTTACCTTTAACCCCACGAATCCAGGATACATTAAGCATCCCGATGGATCATGGTCGAATTCGAGCCAAAAAACACTTGAACTCTTCATGGAAACACATTTCCCTGGGTGTAAGAGTCCTGAGATCTCAGGTTTTTCACAACCAGACTACTTATAAATTTTACAATCAACACCAGAATTGGAACAGGTTATCACAGAGCAGAAGATTATGTGGGCTATAAACTCGTTCAAACCCTATAAATCAGCTGGACCAGACGAGATTATTCCGGCATTTCTTCAACACGCTCTACAGATAATCACCCCATGGCTTAGGGTAATCTTCAAAAGTTGTGTCAAACTTAGATACGTCCCTACTAGCTGGAGAAAGGTTAAAGTTGTCTTTATTCCAAAAGCTGGAAAACCGACACACTCGACTGCAAAGGATTATAGACCTATAAGTCTCTCTTCGTTTCTCCTCAAGACACTGGAGAGAATTATTGATCTGCATGTCAGGGACCTTCTTAATCCAAACATTTTGTGCAGCTACCAACACGCTTACCTCAAAGGTAAGTCAGTGGAGACTGCATTGCACGAAGTCGTTACACAAATTGAGAAAAGTCTCGAACACAAAGAACACACCCTTGCAGCATTTTTGGACATTGAAGGAGCGTTTAACAACGTAAAAACGGAGTCCATTAAATCTGCTCTGGAAGAGGTTGGGGTTGAGTCTGCCATTGTGGACTGGATTTATACCATGCTCAATGGTAGAATCATAAGCTCCCAACTTGGAGATACGATTGTTGAGAAAACAGTAACAAGAGGCACTCCACAGGGAGGGGTGATTTCGCCTCTTCTTTGGGTCCTGGTTGTTAACAAAATTCTTACAAGATTTAGGAATCAGGGCATTAAAATCGTGGCCTATGCAGACGACATAGTAATTTTGATATCGGGTAAGTACCTTACCACCATCAAAGATATTATGGAATCCGCACTCAAAGAACTATCTTCGTGGGCAGTACAAAACGGTCTTGGGGTTAACCCCTCAAAAACTGAGCTAGTTTTGTTCACGAATAAAAAGAAATTAGAGGACTTTACTCCTCCAAGGCTTAATGACATTCCTTTGAAACTTTCCAAAGAAGCTAAATATCTTGGCGTAATCCTTGATTCCAAGCTAACATGGAAACAGAACACAGAGGAAAGAATGAAAAGAGCACTATGCGCTTTCTATACATGCAAGAAAACCTTCGGTACACGGTGGGGAATGCGACCGCACGTCATCCAGTGGATGTACACGGCGATTGTTCGTCCTATACTAACCTATGGTTCTATTGTTTGGTGGAAGGCTGTTGAAAAAGTAAGCTATCTCAAAAACCTGAACAAGGTACAGAGACTAGCCTGTATAGGAACAACGGGGGCTCAGAGGTCTACGCCACAAGCAGGGCTGGAAATTATTTTAAATCTTCCGGCACTTGATGAGTACATAAGATGTACAGCAGCCAAGAGCGCACTTCGACTCAAAGAACTGGGCTCTTGGAAGCAAAGCACCTATGGTCATGGGTCTATCCTCCAGAGGTATGACACAGTGGCCGCACTTGATGTGACGACTGACTACATACCACCTTTTATAGATTTTAATAAACACTTCTCTATTTTAATACCCCAAAGGCATGGCTGGGAACCCAACTCACTTACCAGGGAACAGGGTATCTCATTCTACACCGATGGATCGAAAATGGAAGAAGGAACGGGAGCTGGGGTGTTTTGTGAAGCTCTGAATATTAGATATTCGTATAAACTCCCAGATGAGTGTAGTGTCTTTCAGGCTGAGATTTACGCTATTGAAAAAGCGGCAGAAATGGTACAAACGAAGAAACTGAACTCGTCGGAGATCACATTTTTCGTTGACAGCCAAGCTGCTATCAAAGCTTTAGCCAGTGAGACTATAAGATCCAAAACTGTAGCAAAATGCCGAGGCAAACTGAATGATATTTGTGACACTAACCGAGTCAAACTCTGCTGGGTTCCTGGACATAGCGATATAGAAGGGAACGATATAGCAGATGAACTGGCAAGGAAAGGGTCAGTATCAAATAGAAACAGTAGTAGCCATTTAGATATGGGACTTAACATCCCGATCGGCGTGATTAGAACGAAAATAGACCTAATAACAAAAGAGCAAATCAATAAATCCTGGAGGACTAGGAACGACTGTGTTATCTCTAGAAGTTTATGGCCTAGAATTAATGAAAAGGAATCTCGGTATATTTTATCACTGAGTAAAAAGAATATTAGAATCTTGATAGGTGTACTAACGGGCCATTGCGCCATTGGCACAATGGCCATCAGACTGGGTGTATTTGCACCCGATTTCTGCAGGAGCTGTCAAGACGTAGAGGAAATAGAAACCATTAAACACCTGCTCTGTGATTGTCCAAACCTCCAAACAAATCGACTCCGTTATTTTGGAAACAGGTTTTTTGAAGAACTGGAAGATCTGGCACAGGTCTCAATGGCAAACATGAGAAAATTCATAGAAAGCACAGGCTGGTTCGCAAACGATCCAGTCTATGTGAATCATTAGTTTGGGTGCATCTCTGCCTTCTTTTTTAAGGGGATCACAATGGACCAATAGGCCCCCGTGTACGCAACAGCCTCTGTGCTGTGCACGCCCCTCTTAACCTAACCTAACCTAATAGAGTATTCAAGGAGGTGTGCAGAAATAAACGCCAAGGTTATTTTCAAGGTATATTAAATGAAATCACGCAAGCTAAGGATTCTAAGACATTTTGGAAGTTGATTCGAGTGCTGAATGGATCCAAAAATGTAATTGGTACGCAGGTTGACACAAACATTCTAGCAACGCATTTTCAGACACTGTTGAATGCTAAGGATGGCACAACATCGCACTACTTTGCACTTCCATCAATACATGTAGAAGAATTAGACAGGGATATAACTATGGAAGAAGTACAAAGTGCCATCGTCAAAGGAAAAAACAACAAAGCACCAGGAGAGGATAGAGTAAGCTTCGAGTTCTTTAAGAATGGTACACCAGACTTTGTCCAGTTTCTGACAGAAGGCTTCAATATTATTTTCTCCGAAGGCATAGTACCAGAAAACTTTCAAAGGAATATAATATTCCCTATAATAATATAATAAAAAGTATGTACAACAATAACAAAACAGCAGTATAGGACGGAACTTCCATGTCAGAATGGTTCAACACTGATTCAGGAGTCAAACAGGGATGCCAGCTCAGCCCACTGTTCTTAAGCCTTTTCCTAGATGACCTTTTTCATTACCTACCTGGAGGCATTGTATTCAACCAAGTGGCTTTAAAAGGTTTAATGTTTGCAGACGACATAGTCTTACTTGCCGAAACACCAAACATGCTTCAACTTATGATCAATAGACTCGAAGAGTATTGCAAGCATTGGAATCTTGAGATCAATCCAGCAAAATCTAAAGTCATGGTATTTCGGAATAATACAGGTCGCTATTCAAGGGATGAAAACTGGCACCTAGGTTCTAATTCCTTAGAAGTAGCCAAAATTATCGCTATCCTGGTATTACTATAACACCTAGACTAACCTTTAATCAGCACTTACAAGGAAAACTTAAGGAATTCAAAAAAGCTCTGAGCTGTGCGTGGAAAAATGTGCTATGCAGGAATGATGTCCCAAGCAAAGCAAAATACAAGCTTTTTGAGGCCACTGCCCAATCAATAATGTGTTATGGATGCCAGGTATGGGGATATGAAGAACATGAAGAGGTGGAAAAGCTCCAAAGGCACTTCATTAAGCAGCTCTTCAGGCTTCCCAGTCATACTCCCACGTACATGGTATATGTTGAAACGGGTCTGCCATTACTTCGGCTGTTTACACTGAGACTGCATTTCAATTATATCCTGAAAATAGTGGAACTTCCTGACCATCGTCTACCCAAAGTCGTTCTTCTGCAACTGTTGCGAAGGAATTTACAATTTTTTGCAAAATGGCAAGAACTAAGCGAAGAATTAGGAGTGGAGTTATCTCAGAGATGGGAGGACAGAGCAACTTGGAGGCCAGCGCTAGATACTATTCTACGAAAACTAGATGAAAAAATCCATGCATCATTTTTGGAAGAAGCCGGTAATTCATCTAGTCGTTTGATTTACAAGGAACTAAATCATAGCCTGTCAGAGCGCAACTACTTCCACGAAAGTTTCAGTATACAACAAATTAGTATAATATTTAAGACTAGGGGTGAATTGTTGCCATTGAACTTCCGACCATATAGACTCGATCTACCAACCTTCTGTACTCTGTGCAATTTGCGAGAGAAGGAAGACGTCTACCATTTATTAGGCAGATGCCCAATTCTTCAGGAAACGAGACGACATCACTGGCAGCAATCCTTTCTATCAATGGATGAAGTACTTAATATATTGAACGGATCCAACTGGAAATCACTTAGTAACTTTATCTCAGATGCTCTTGCGTATAGAAGACTATATTCCGAAGTTTAATCATTCAGTTTTATGTTGCAAATCATTAAAATTGCCAAACATCACCAAACTCAATCATGAACCAAAAGTCAACCACGATTATAAACGGGAATATCGCAAACCATTATCGAATACCTCGTCAATAAAAATGGTGTTATATCTACATGCAGATAAAAAATTAATAAATAGAATTATAAATTTCTTTTTGTAAACTGTATATGAATATATTTAATCATCTTAACTGTCAATCTGGCTGACGGCTTTTGCCATTGCTCAAATGAATTGTTCAAACAAATTGTGAAAATTTAAAGATGAAATAAAATTCACTACTACTGAATAAAAATGACTTTCTTAACATGCCATTTTTAAGCTTTCAGCCTCTTCTTTATTTTATCTAAGCATGTTTTGGGCCTATTCTTGCTCCAAGAAAAAGTTTTGCGCAATTCGTTGAAACATTTTGAAATCTTTAATTTTCGAGTTTTTAGCTGATTTTTTTTTATTCTTCCTGCAAAAAATGTTTAATTTGTTTAACCATCCATTCCCATAGGATATTTAATTTTCAACAAAAAGTTTTGAAAGATTTAAGTGTGAAACTCGGTTTAGTTTCCGAGTTATACCAAAAATATTGAAAAGCGGCCAGTGGGACCATTCTCTCAGAAACTCATGGGCGAACTTAGTATAGCATTATCGGTTTTAAGCATGCTTATGGGCCTGTGGCGGGTACATCAACGGACAGAACACAGCGGACAGGCGACATATCAACAACGGCAACACTAACTACTGTCCCAAAATCTACTTGTCAGCCTGTCACATATTTGCATGTCACTTGTCATCGGCAATGTTCTCTCTTCCATTCACACACTCGTATTTCCGCCTTCAACGAAGACAGCCACCATTTTTATCGCCAAGTAAATCCACCAAATTTTAATCATTCATCATTTAATACCAATTTCTGTCATAATTTGGATTTGTTCCGATATTATTCTAATTCAGATATTTGATATTAAACTTCATGAACTTAAAACTTGGCATATATTTTAGATCTCGTTACTTTTTTTGGCTGACATTTTACGCACAGGTTTCTTGTACATATAAGAACTTGGCACTTTTTTTAACATTTATGTTTTTGTTGTGATTTCACTCCTTTTTGCAAAGATTTTATTTTGACAGTTAAAAATCAAGCCCTTCCGCTCTACAAATATTAATAATTCTACGACAACCAAAAGTGTTTCATTAAAGCAACTCTGGGAAAGAGGGTGAAAGCCACGCCCCTTGAATGGAAAATCTCAATTTTTACTTTTCTCTTATGATGCTCTTCAAGCACACAGTTTCACCAATTTTCATCGTTCTACAACAATCGTGCATTATGATTGATTACAATTTTTAAAAAGTGGGGTAATTAAGTTTCGAAAAACGAAGTCTCGAAAGGCAAAGTTTCGAAGGATAAAGTTTCGAAAAACCAAAGTTTCGAAAAGACAAAGTTTCGAAAAGATAAAGTTTCGAAAATCAAAATTTCGAAAAACGAAGTTTCGAAAGGAGAAAGTTTCGAAAAGTCAAAGTTTCGGAAGAGAAAGTATCGAAGGACAAAGTTTCGAAAAAAAAAAGTTCCGAAATCCTCGGAACTTCGTTGTTCCTTGAGCGATTCAAACGAGATTGACACAGGTGATAGCTGATACGGAATAAGAAAAGAAAAAAAATGTTTTAAAAGTAGGGTGCTCCAAATATATGTCAAAATATTGCAACTTCGTTGTCCCTTGAGCGATTTCAATCAAATTGATACAGGCGACAGTTGATATAGAATTAAAAATAAAAAAAAATTTTGCATTAGGGTGTTCCAAAAAAAATGTCAACTTCGTTGTTCCTTGAGCGCTTTCAACGAAATTGACACAGGTGATAGCTGATACGGAATTAGAAAAGAAAAAAATATTTTAAAGTAGGGTGCTCCAAAAATCTGTCATTGTATTGCAACTTCGTTGTTCCTGGAGTGATTTCAACAAAATTCACAAAGGTGATAGCTGATACAGTATTAAAAACGAAAAAAATATTTGCAATAGGGTGTTCCAAAAAAAATGTCAACTTCGTTGTTCTTTGAGTGATTTCAACGAAATTGGCACAGGTGATAGCTGATACGGAATTAGAAAAGAAAAAAATATTTTCAAAGTAGGGTGCTCCAAAAATATGTCAACACATTGCAACTTCATTGTTCCTTGAGCTATTTCAATCAAATTGACACAGACGAAAGTTGATATAGAATAAAAATAAAAAAAAATATTTGCATTAGGGTGCTAAAAAAAAAATTTTAACGCACTAAAATTCCGTTATTTTTTTTTCTTCAATACCCACAGTTAAGGATGTTTCTGAAAAGCTGTATTATAATATTCACTACAGTAAAATGTAAGTATGAAACCCATTACCAACATTTAGAAGTTTGTATGGAACCATGTTTTTGTTTCCTGGGCTAGATATCAAAGTTCCTTTCCACACAATATGTCAAATAGATTTATAGATGGTGGGAAAAAAGACTTTTGTCTCATAAAAACGAACTCTGAAATAATTCTCATCTGAGAAATCGAACAATTTGAGAAGTGGGCTTCATTGTTGTGGCTGGAGGTGAATTTAACTTGAATTGTTTTCTATATTTTTATTTGCCAAAATCGTTAGCGCCGTATCTGAAAAACCAATTAATAATAAAAGTGGGTAGGCATGGCAGTAAGTGGATTCTGTTGAAACTATTTTTATATTTTTTCCTCGTTCATAAGAATAAATGATAATTTCATCGAAGTTAATGAAAAAGGAAACCTCCGAAAGTTGGTAAGGAGGCGGTTGATGCGGTGGTCAAAGACTCACGCAAATCGTAGTATTCTTAGGCAACAAAAGGTGGTTCATTGTTTTCCCATCAATGCACCGTAGACCGTACATCAATTAAAGTTTTTCAAGCTGAAAGCAAAGTGAATACACTGATTGTGTCGACAGCAGCGCCACTTCCAAGCTGAATAATGTAAATTGTATGATTGTGCATGAAGATACTGTTTGTTGTTATGACTCCTGTTCTTAATGGTCAGGGTTATATTTGCAAGATTTTTCAAGAAAAAAGAACGCAAGCATCAGAAGGATCTTCATCTAAGTATTTTGCTTTTGACACATCAGGCTCCCATAATGTCTCTTATATCAGTATGCCACTAGTTGTGGCACTACGTCCGCTTCCTATTAGAAATAAGGGAACATCAAATCCTTGAAGCTTCAAGGAAATAGAGAGTTGCAAGATAGAGATGGTGTTTTCAACAAGCCAGGTGTCGCTCATGAGGAATCTTTTTTCTTTCAAAAAAGATATTGATTATGATTACACATGCGAATTATTGCAAAGAAGTCAATAGAACTAAAGTTTGATTTGAATAGTCTTCCACCAGCAGAACAACAATCATTCAGAGTCTACACCAGGTAGAATTGAATGTCCCTTATTTCGAGTGCCTCTGTTAATCAAACAATAGTATAACCAATTTTTTAATTGAATCTTTGAATTTAATTTCAAAAACAACATAGATCACACTAAGGGCCTGTTTCACATTCTCTGAGTAAAGTTCTGAGTAGTTATTCTACACATAAATTCCGAGGCAGGGTCATATGTTCACAAATAAAAAATTATTTATAAATCTATAACTTAATCAGGAGGGTCACAAGCAGTGTTGTCACTTTACCACAATTGTGGTAGATCTACCACTTTTTTTTTCATGATATTGATAATCTACCACTTTTACCACTGAAGTCAAAAATTCTACCACTTTTTGCTCATCCATAACAAACAAAATTTAAAATTGAAAAGATAATCCGATCATTCAGGAAAAAAAGTCCCAAACATTTTTCAGTAGAAATCACCTGTGTGAATTTCGTTGAACAACTAAGTTGCAATATAATGACATATTTTTGGAGCACCCTACTTTGAAAATATTTTTTTTTTTTCTTATTCCGTATCAGCTATCACCTGTGTCAATCTCGTTTGAATCGCTCAAGGAACAACGAAGTTCCGAGGATTTCGGAACTTTTTTTTTCGAAACTTTGTCCTTCGATACTTTCTCTTCCGAAACTTTGACTTTTCGAAACTTTCTCCTTTCGAAACTTCGTTTTTCGAAATTTTGATTTTCGAAACTTTATCTTTTCGAAACTTTGTCTTTTCGAAACTTTGGTTTTTCGAAACTTTATCCTTCGAAACTTTGCCTTTCGGAACTTTAGGTTTCGAAACTCTGGCGGATTCCCCACCGTTTTACCAATTTTCATCTTCCTACAACAATCGGAAGTAATCCATATAACTTATAAGAATTTTTAAGAAAGTGGGTGGATTCCACGCCCCCTGAATGGAAAATTCTAGTGTTAAAATTTTTTTCTTTCTAAGTACTCCAAGCCCTATCGACCTACCAATTTTCATCGTTCTATAACAATCGGAAGTGCTCCATATAATTTATAAGAATTTTTTAGAATGTAGGTGGATGCCACGCCCCCTGAATGGAAAATTCCAATTTCTCAATTTTTGTCTTTCTAAGTACTCCAAGCTCTACCGACCTACCAATTTTCATCTTTCTACAATAATCGGAATTGCTTCACATAATATATAAGAATTTTTTAGAATGTGGGTGGATGCCACGCCTCCTGAATGAAAAATTCTAGTTTTTAAATTTTTTCTTTCTTAGTATTCCAAGCCCTAAAGACCAACCAATTTTCATCGTTCTACATCAATCGGAAGTGCTCTATATAATTTATAAGAATTTTTAAGAAAGTGAGTGGATGCCACGCCTCCTGAATAGAAAATTGCAGATTTTCGATTTTTTCGGTTGTATGCACCACAAGGCCTACCGTTGTGCGAAATTTCAAGTTTCTACGATGTCGGGAAGCGCTCCATAATTTTGATGATCTGTCAGTGAGTCAGTCAGTGAGTGAGTCAGTGAGTCAGTCAGTTACGGTTTTTGCGATTTTTGAAGTCCTCGGGATATACTAATGCTAAAGAGTTGAAATTTGGTAAGCCACATGTGTTTGATCAGCTCAGCAAATACTGTGAATTTGAAGTTTCTGACTTTATTGGTACTGAAGTTAGAGGGGGGTTGAAAATCGCCTAAGTTTGTTCCTGTAAAAAGGGTGTAGTGCCGCGAACTTGGCTGGGCACTACCGTGCCCTTTGATTTAATTTGAAATAAATATTTATTTTCAAAGTGCTAAAAAAAGTTCTTTTCAATAAATCTCATGGAATCACAATTTGTTCTTGATTTTTAATTCCAAATCTATTTCGATTTTTTTTTTGCTCATCCATTTTGTTTGACAGATTAACTATTTCTTACTTTAGTCGTACCTAAATGAAAAGTACCTAACTCAGAGTAACTTTTTTAACTATGACATTGCAACTCTTCTTTTGACACATCGACACGGGTGCTGTTATGTCTGCTGTTCTGCCAACAACACTTCAAAGGAAATTCCACAATAAAGATGAATTCTAATTGTATGCCACAAATAACACTCTGATCTCAACTATAAAACGTTCGCACTTGACCTTGGACTACGACGTTCTTTCAAATAAAATTTTGTAGTTGCCGACGTATCACGACCGAAAATAATAGGAGCGAAGTTTTTGAAATACTTGGAATTTTAGTTGATCTTAAGCAACGTCGCATTATAGATCAGCAAACGTCCATCTCCACAATGGGATACCTCACCAACAATCCATCGACCGAGCTCACCAATGTCAACCGCGAGATGTCATTCCAGGGTCTACTTCATGAGTTCAAGGAACTCGTCCTATTCTAGCAGCTAGAGCTATGAAGCATTGTGTTATGCTTGATATTCCTACAACCGGACCACCAGTTCACGCGACATATAGACCACTTCCACCGGACAAGCTTAAAGCAGCTAAACGAGAATTCGAAAGCTTTATGGAAGAATGTATTTGCCGTCCCTCAAAAAGTGCTTGGGCAAGTCCACTATGTATGGCCCCGAAACAAAATGGAGAGTAGAGATCCTGTGGGGACTATCGGCGACTAAATGCCAACTCCGTTCCCAATCGTTATTTCATATGGTATTTGCAGGACTTCACCCACTATTTGGAAGACGCAACAATTTGTTCAACACTGGACCTACAGAAGGCTTACCATCTGATACCGGTAGAGCCTGAATACATACCGAAGACAGCTGTTATCACGTCGTTTGGTCTTTGGGAGTTCCTCTTTATGCCACCTGGATTGCGGAACGGTGTGAAAACTTTCCAGCGCTTCAAAGATAACGTGTTAAGAGGTGTGGAGTTTGCATTTCCATATATAGATGACATCCTTGTCGCTTCTTAAAATATGGAGGAGCATAAAATACACCTCCGTATAGTTTTTGAACGCTTGCTTGAGTATAATTTGGTATGAAACGTTGATAAAAGTCGCTTCACACAAGAAGAAGTATTATTCTTAGGGCATACAGTCAATGCTTTTGGAATTAAGTCACCGATTAATAAAGTTCAAGCGTTTCTTGACTATCCAAAGCCAGAAAAGGTATGTGACTTAAGACGATTACTAAATTCTATCAATTGTTCAGGCGCTTCCTAAGAAATGCTTTCGACAATCAAGCAATTCCCCAAAGAATTTTTCCAAAGGGAAACAAGAAAAAAGACAAAACTATAATCGAATGGTCTCCACTCTCCAGAAGCAGAAGAGAGTTTCGAAAGGTATAAGAAAGCTCTCGCTGAAGCAACTCTACTTTCACATCTGAAAACTGAAATCAAATGCACAGCTCGCATTGATGGTTGATGCATCCGATATAGCTCTATGAGGAACCTCTTGGATTTTTTTTTCCAAAAAGCTGACCCAGCCCCTAACGAAGTTCAGCGTGTATGACAGAGAGCTTCTCGGTGCTTATATGTAAATATGTCCGTAAAACTTTTTCGCTTCATGCTAGAAGGTCGCATATTTTGTATTTTCACGGACCATAAGTCCTTGACGTTCGCTTTCAACCAAAAGCGAAGGCATTGCCCAGGCAGGTCAGACATTTGGACTTCATTGGCCAGTTTACGACGGACATACGATTTATTGCTGGAAGTGAAAACATTATCGCCGATACACTTTCACGGATTTCTGAGGTCTCTGTTAACAACAGCATCGACTTCGAGAAATTAGCTGTAGACCAAGAGCGTGACGAGGAGCTTCAGCAATTTTTAAAAGGTACCTCAAATTGCTTAAATATTAAAAAGTGTCATGTTCTTATAGATCCTAAGCTAAATTTGTACTGTGACGTATCAACTCAGAACGTTCGACCTTTCGTCACAAAGCAATTTTGACGATCTGCATTCGACAGCATACACAACTTGGCTCATCCTGGTATAGGTGCAACTGTGAAGCTGGTTACAGAACGTTTCGTTTGGCCATCAGTCCACAAAGACTGTGAAATATGCGTGAAAATTTGTATCGCCTGTCAACGATCCAAAGTGTGGAGGAATGTGCCCACACCAGATGCAACCTACCCAACAACTGGCAAGCGATTCGAACATCTCAACATCGACATAGTTTTACCATTGCCGACATCGCCTGAGTTTCGCTACCTTCTTTCATGTGTGGATCGATTTTCAAGATGGTTAGAGGCCATACTAGTCCGGGATATGACATCTAAGACCGTAGCTCGAGCCCTTTACGAAGGATGGATTAGCAGGTTTGGCGTTTCACAGTGAATTACAACCGATCAGGGGTGTCAATTGTATTTTAGATTTTCTTTTTTCCGACGGAAAATGCAATTAATATCGAAAAACTTACCACAACACTTCTTTTAAATTAAATTGTTCCATTATTAATTGCACTTTGCATCGAGCTTCGTAGTATAAGCTCCGAACCGAGAGTTCTCAGTGCCACAATCTGAAACTCATATTTTATACCTACAGCTATACCTATGTAATTGTACATAGTATGTTGGGTAGAATTTTGATTAACAAGATGTAAAGATTTTCCATTCAACTATTGTTAGTTTCTCTATAGCAGACCAACAAAATAAACTGCACAACAATCAACATTCCAAGGATTCATTCATTTCATTTTCAAGAAAATAACTGAAGCATGGGTAGGTACTCTACAAAACGGAGAAAATCTGAAGACCAGAACCTACTTTTTACCCTCGAGAATTTGTGCAAAACAATCTCAAGCAGCTGGAGTAAGTTTATTCAAGTCCAGGTCCATGTATTTTCTGTTCTATAGCTCTTCCGTTTTTGTTGATTTGTATGTGTGTTTGTGTGTGTGGTTGATAATCATAAAACAATTTCTTCTGGAAGGTCAGGTCTATTCTAGAACCCTTACATAATTCCTTTTGCAAATAACTCAATCCTTTTCATTGCAATATCATATTTTTGTGTTGTGAAAGAAAAACCACCAGCTAAAGGAATTTTTCTCCAAGGAGCCATTCTTCGTCTGTAGATCCGCTACTTTCAATCAAACCCTTTAGCAATGAACAAAGCTAATAAAGTTCTGGAAACATACTTTCTTTTCAAGGTATTTAATAAATCAAAATAACAACACATTGCTCTAAGAGTCTGGCCACAAAAAAAAGTAGTATATAGTGTAGGTATGGGGTGTAACGTACTCTAAAGAATTTTGTTTTCCTCAGAACAAATAAAAATGGTCATATAAGGACGAGCTCGTGGAACTTGCTGCTTACTTATTCAATGGGAGGAATGAAATATGAAACAAAATAAGCAAACAAAAAAGAACTCGTATAAAAATGAAAAGGAAATTAAAAATGATGAAACTCAAAGGTGACGGATTTGCCTGCGGGCTTTGTTTTCTTAGGTATTTTATCCTTAGCTCGGAATGTCGTCGTAATATGATATGAATCTTAATAGACCGTTATTCGTAAAAAAGCTGACGAGATTAAGAAAATGCAAAATGCACGAGAGGGGCACCGTTACGCTCATACTTAAATTTAAGTGGCTTAGAATTTTTAGAATTTCTAGGTAGAGTTACTTCGGATACAGACATTTTTTGGATGTTTCCACGAGTCTGACTTCTTTTCTAAAATTAGGGATTTTGTGCATACTTGGATGAAGATGAAAAAAGTGGTTAAGGACACTTTCCTAGCTATTTGATATGATTTTACTCAGTTTTCCCTGATGTATATAAATAGCAGTGTTAAAAAAAGACAATTTAAAAAAAAAATGGTCCGACTCGTCGCAACAGTAAAAAAAAAATCCTGTCTTATCATTGATATCGTGTAGAGGTCTTACCTTTCATTTGATACCCCATTTATAGCAGTTGCTCATATTATAGGTACATTAAACGCAAAATGCTACCTGAAAAGTGCATTTTCTAGCCATTGCGACCAGATGTCTGATCAGTAATTTTGAAAGTATTTGCACTTAAGCTATCAGTTGGCATCCAATTTTTTCCGTGGCCGCGATGAGATAGGTTATACGGTTGGCTCTCAGACTATAAAAAGACAGGTTTAAATGGACACATAGGGCGCAGTGGGTCCCCACTTTTTGCAAAAGTTCATTTTCCTTATATTTGTTGGATCAGTTTGATATAAATGTCTGTTAAGTTTGTTACGAACCCAAAATAGCACCCTTTAGTACCAACACACACATAATGAACATACAGATAGCAAACAAAAATAAGAAGACACCAGCTTTAAAGAATCAGAGTGCCTTTGCCTTTGGCTGGGAGGTTTTACATCACCCGTCTTTGTTGTCAAAACATGCTAGAAAGATTCGTTTCACATTTTTCATTCATTTTTTTAATCCAAAAGGATATAACATCAAGGACGAATAGAGGAAGACAAAATAGACACAGTTGTACTGTATTTTCTTTTGTTTTATGTAATTGGTTTCATCAATGATGTCCTCTATATATATATATATAAGAACATTGCTCTCAGATTGGATGGAGAAAATGTCTACTCTTAAGGGAATCCTTTGAAGTTAACAGGGATATCCCATTTTAATGAGAAGAATAATATAAGAGAGCAATAGTAATATCTTCCTCTCACATCCAATCCAAACCCAATCTCAACTCAACCAGTGGTGTGTGTAACGTGATGCTTTTACATATTCACACATTTGTATGAATTCAGAATAGAGGCAAAGAATAATTCGTTTCTTTTGATATTTTATGAAAGGACATTCTGAGGATTTTTCTATTGTTTTCTATGGTTGCTTAACTGACACAACTCAGAGTCCTAAAGTGAGCTAATATTGTAGAAAATGTGTACATGGTTATGATGGGGATGGATGGATGTTAGGCATCTTCGGATGATTTCTTCAGAATTTGAATGTAGATGACATACTTTTTGATTGCCCTTGTCCTCATATCTTTTAAATCTCCTTAGGGGGGAAATGATGGCTAAATGGTAAGAAGAATAAGTCTTTCGGGGAACAGAACACTTATTGTGCTTTGAAGTTTTATGAGATAAAAGGATATGTTGCTGAGATTTTCATTGTCTTTGATTCATTATTGTTTTCAAAGATAAAAAGAGAAAACTAGATGTGACTTATATTTTGAAATATTAATTATGCGAAATAAAAACTGTGTAGTCTTACTTCAATTCTTAATAGGAAATAAAGTCTTTTATTCATGTGGCCTTATTTCAATTACCGCAGCGAAATAAACCAAAAAGGATTTATGTAGTTTTTGTACATTTCAGAAAACTCTATTTTTATTCAATTTCAAACTGATATAAAGAATAATCGAGTACCTATTGTCACGGCAAAATTTATCGTAACAAAAATTATTCTTTATCTATTCCGAATCCTTGTTCATGTCGTTCTATCCTTCTTTTTGTTACATCCTATCCTTCTTCAATTTACTGGGAGAAAGTAGGGCAACCATGGGCCATCAACCATTGGTACGCTCTCCCAGTATATTGGAGAAACTAAAAGCGATGTAACTAGTGCTTTAAGTCGAAGAGCACAATGATATCATACTCCATGAGTCCATGACCAACAGACGGGCGGGCGGTCTGTTTAAGTCCAAATACAATACAAATTAGAGGCATGGGTGACAGTTGTTCCCCAAGCACCCTGATGAATGACGGATGGGTGATCTGTCAAAATCCAAAACAATAAAGAAGCACGAGTTACATTTGGTTTCCTCTCTGCTAGATGTTACTTTTTGGGAATGGCAAAATTTATCGTGACCCAACCTATTTTATAAAACTATAGTTGTATAAGATGGAGCGTTAAACGCTGGTCCCTAATCGCCCCCGAATCTGCGCAAAAGCCCAACGACTTAGATAATTTCGCAAAGTAGAAAACTACTGCCAATTTCCACCCTTTGTAATGGTATTAAAATGTAACTTAGCTTTCCACCAGTTGTTCACTAACGTTGATTTATTTTTATTTCTTTCGGAGGGGAAGAATGATCGCGGTGTGGGATGGAATTTCTTTTTAGCTGTCGGAAACTTTTCTTTCCTTGTTCGAAAAATTGGAGTTTGTGGCTGGATGCGTTCATCGGATTCGCCGCTCCTGGAAGTGGAACTAGCGATCGGTGGTTTCCATGATGACAATGCAAAAGCCAGGGAGATAGTGCAAGTAAGCAGGACCGTCGGTTTTTCAACTGCGTTGGCTCTCTCCAGCAAAGACGGTGGAGAGTATCTGAATGATGACGCGACCGAAAACCATGAGCGCTGATGGAAGTCCAGGTTAATGGAAAACCAGGAAGGGCACTTCTACTGGAATTCTGAAAGTAACCAGAGGTTTTTATCTAGAAAGTCAAAGAAAGGGGTTAAGAAAAGTTGTCGAGGAAGAAGAAGAAAATCGACGAGCTATAAAATGGTTAAAGTGAGGAACTTAAAAAAATGAAAAAATTTGAAGGGGGAAAATTTTTGTGGAAATCTGGTGGAAGGTGTCCTCAAATTGGTATTTCATCTTTGGAGGAAATTGGCAGACAAATTAAAAGTGAATTTTGTGCAGAATAGATCATTTTTTTGTTCGGTTTTTCGAGTTAATATACTCAATTTTTATTCTCGTGACCCGTTTAGTAATTTCTTTGTTCGTTCGGGACCGAGCGACAACGGTCCATCTTCCGTTGCCTTTCAAAAATCTTTGTTCTTTTAAAAAAAATTGGGTTTTACTCCTATATCAAAAGGTTTCCCAAACAAACTATAAATTTACAAAATTAAAATTCAATTTCGTCTTTTATCTCTACTTAAAATTGTTTCAAATCACTTAATTTTCTTTCACCGTCGCTCTCCGCTCCAAAAGGTTTGAAAATTCCTTTATAAAAAAAAAATTGCTGGCGCCCTTTTTATTTTATAATTTTCAGGCTCTGCGCTACTGTGGCAATCAAAAAAATATTATTCGATCATCACTTCATAATTTTGATCAATCACCGATTAAACACACAAATTACAATTTTAATTCGCTTTGACTTTGACAGTCCAATTTCGCTTCAGTTGTCATTTCTCGAAGTCGTTCGCGCTAATTGTAGGTTTTTTGTGTGTCCTTTTTTTAATCGAAAAATATAAATATTCGCGAATTAAAATTATAATACTTGGGCATAAGAATAGTGGTTAAAAAGAGGTCATCTTGGGTGGGCTTTTTTCATAAAAACGGCTCGACAACTTTTGTTATAAAAATTCAATAAATTTATTTTAGTAAAGGCTTCCTGTGGGTGGAAAATTATTTTTCAAAAATGGTTATTAGTGGTACCTCCCAAAGAACCATTTTTTTAATTTTTGATTTTTTTTTAAAACGATACGACTGATATCAATATTTTTTTTATACAGAAACCTCCAAAAAATATAAATAGTTTTGTGTACCAAAGTTTTTGAAAAAAAAATGTTTGGATTTTTAAAAAATGTTTCAAAATCAAATATTTCGAAAACGACATCATCGATTTTTTTGAAACTCGATACTTAAGAGTCTTTAGTACCTACTTTCTATAATATTTTTAGAAAAAAATTTACATTTATGAAAAAATAACGGTAGGTACCTTCCATACAAAAGTTAAAAATCCGCCAAGGAAAATATATTTTTTCTCAAAAACAACTCCTACGAATTTGATTACTATCAAAAATTATAAAATTTTACACTTAGCAACTATTAATAGTACCTGTCTTAGAACGTATTTTTTTATTTTGAATTTTGTCGTTATCGGCCTAACGAATTTAGTTGAATTTTCTTATATGCAACTTTCAGATAAAATTAAGTAATATTGCATATCAAAATTTTCAAAAAAAAGTTTTTGGATTTTTAAAAAAAGTTTCAAATTTTTTTTGGAAAATTCGATATCTCAAAAACAGGTTGACTATTTTTTCAAATTTTGTTTTTATATACACAAAAACATATACTTTAGATTTGCATACCAAAATTTGTTCTTAAAAATGTTTTAAGAATTTTATATATAAAAAACTAATTTTTTAAAAAACCGCTCCAACGATTTAAATTTTTTATTCCATACAATCATATTCAATCAAAAATTAAGATGCCCTTCTTTTTTCACCTCAAACAGTCAAAAGAGCTGTTTTAACCAATTTAAATGTCGTATTTCATGCTTCTCTACATTTTGTCTCATTATTTTCATGTTTTTATATACAATTTTCTTAAACCCGCAGTGTCTTGAACATAAGAGCAAGTACGTGATTTAAATTAATACGAACTCACTGAGCGTTTTTAAAAAATTTTATTTAATTCAAACAAACAAGTATTTACAATTATAGACCCGACGACTGCTTCTCGCAGTGATCTAGAACAAACTTAAAATATATTTCTACTCTATGACCATCATGGTCTTTGTATCTTATACCAAAAATGCTGGTCAGCATAATAACCTACAATTTATTTAAAAGTATTCATGTTACACTGTCTGCTCCGTGAAGGAATGTGCAGAGTGCAATATAATCTATGGGAACATAGGAATATTAAAGAATACTCCCATGTAAAGAATTAAAGGTATCCGCTAACCGGATATCTAGAAGTGATGGGGAAGAATGTGTCATATACATAACTTCTCCCCCCTTTAGTTTAAAATTCTCCTGAATTTTATTATTTATTTTTACTTTAATTTTCTTTTGTAAAATAAAACCGAAAATAATTAAAACAATTAATAAAATAATTAACGTGAAGTTAATTCCATAAGATATATTCTTATGATACTTTAATTCTTGAATATTTTCAATATTATTTTCATTTTCAAATTTAATTTCTTCCAAAGTAATTTTACTGCTAAAATTGGTAAAACTTTTATTCATTGGATAGTAGAATAGTACAGCGGATTAGCTAACCTATTGTGCACTTTTTGATAAAAGCACCAAATTTGGCACAGAGGTAGACCGATGTCATATGAGTAAATTTAGATGTGGAGCCATCGGCCAACTGCTCCCTGGCGGCCGTGGCAGCCATTTTATAAAATGACCACCAGTGGACGCCCGAAGGACAAAAGAAGTTATATAAAGTTTGCAGCTGAAGGTTTAAGTGATTGTTTATTCAATATTTTGAGTGATATATATATATGTTCATATATATGTATACGAATATACATATGTATTATATATATATATATATACATACATATATATAACTTACAAAAAAGCATAATTTGTTTCACACTTTGAATGCAGTATATATATAGATATGTACATATATATAAATATATTTATGTATAAATATACATATATACATGTACATATATATACATTTATAAAGAAACATATGTATATATTAATAAATATATATGTATATATTAACCTACAAAAAGTTATGTTTTCATTCAATAAACATTCACTAAAACCTTCAGCAGCAAACCTTATCTAATACGTATATATGCATACATATGTGCATAATACATATATACATATATATTAATATATATATATATATAAACATATTTATTATATGTATATATAATATATATATAAATATCTATTTGTTCTTTTTTCAAGAATTATGTCGAAGATCTTCAAACTTGTTAAGCCTCGTGGTGAAGAAGCAGAAGCAGTACAGTCTACCTCCAGCCAAACAGCAAGAACAGAGGCAGACTGGTCATTATGTTTTATATGTCAAGAAATAACCCAAGAATCGCTGACATATCCATCCAGGAATACCCGTCATCTACAGCATTCTCGCAGGCCATTTCAAAAAGTTCAATGACTTTGGGTTGCTCCCGAAATCTTTTCTTTTTAGTCGACTCGATGAAGGAATTGGCGTTGAAGCAGCATTGCTTACAAACAATGCACGATACCACAAAACCTGCACGCTGAGGTATAACAAAACCAAATTAGACAGAGCTGAGAAGAGGCAACTAGAAATAGACGAAGATGACGAAGTCAAGGAGCTGTTGACCAAAAGCGAAAATGCAGTCTTTCACGACAATCAAGTAGAGAACCGAAACACCGAGAAGTGAAATGCTTCTTTTGTGGAGAAACTGCTGGTAGTGCACCTATTCATGAAGCTTCTACATTCTAACTGGACTCACGTGTCTGTTCGTGTGCAATGCTTCTGGACAATATGGACCTCCAGATGAAACTAAACGCTGGGGAGATGATTGCACAGGATGCGAAGTACCACCGAAATTGTCTTGTGAACTTGTACAATCGTGTTCGGAAGAATAAGGAAATGTCTAGTAAACGTTCAAATGAAGAACAAGGAATAGAAGGACTTGTCTTTGCACAACTGGTCGTGTTTATTGAAGAAGCTTTAGCGGAAAGTGAGAAGGCTCCGGTCTTCAAACTCGCAGACCTGGCACAGTTATATTCTTCGCGGATACAACAGACGTTGGGAGTCAACTATGACTGCAGAGTGCACACGAATCGTCTTAAGCAAAAACTGCATTGTCACTTTCCTAAAATGTGTGCACAACATCAGGGGCGCGATGTCCTGCTTGCATTTAATGAAGACCTTGGCGATGCCTTGGCGAAAGCTGCTCACAATGGCCACAAGAAGATCCTCATCAGCACAGTTGACACGGATGTAGCTGTCTTGGCAGTGTAGTACCTCGTGGCATGATGGTTAGTGCGTAGAACTGTCATGCTGAAGGTGTGGGTTCGATTCCCAGCCGTGCCACCTAAAAACAGAAATGTTTTATCCAAGGTACTGCCTCTTGCGAGGAACCGACAAATCCTCCAAGAGTATACTTGTCATGGAAAAGTGCTTCTCACTTAGCCGTTCGGAGTCGGCAAAAAACTGTAGGTCCACGCACACAGAAATTGTTGAGAGTTGTAAATCACTAGGCCCTGGTTCTCCACGAGCTGTTGCGCCACCCAATTTATTTATTTATTTATGTCTTGGCAGTGTCTCTTGCACGCACCTTGAATGAGGAAACTGAAGTGTGGGTGTCCTTCGGCTCGGGAAGGACTTTCCGCTTCTTGGCAGCTCATGAAATTGCTCGGGCTTTGGGTCCTGAAAAGCTCAGACACTGCCCATGTTTCATGCTTCGCCGGACGTGGGAAGAGGACAGCATGGGCAGTGTGGACAGTACTACTTGAGCTGACTCAGACGCTTACTCTTTTATGCACTGCACTAGATAGTACCAATGAAGACGCCATGCACACCATTGAAAGCTTCATCATACTACTTTATGACAGAACAAGCACAGAAACCGATATCGACAAGGCACGGCGCAAAATGTTTGGAAGGAAAAGCAACGTCCAGCTAATCCCAACGAACAAGGGCCGCCCTGGACCAGCACGTCCGAAGAGCAGTATACCAGGGTGGATATGTCTGTGGTCAGGCCCTGGTTTGTGCACCAAAACTGCCATCACCAACTGACTGGGGTTGGATCAAGACCATCGGCGTGATAGAACCTCTCTGGATGGACAACGCTTACCGAAGCATCCAAGATCTGCTGGGAGCTGATATCTTGCAAATGCAAAGACTGTTTGGGAAAGTGTAAATGCAAAAAGGCCGGTCTGGAGTGCACACCACTGTGCGCTTGCGACGGGGAGTGCTCTCAGAATTGAATTTATATATGTTTTATTAATATATTTATTTTTATTATTATTTTTATTTATTTTTATTAACTCTTAATTTTATTTTTAGGTAAATGCAATATGAAAAATGTACTAAAAGTTTATTTCAATGTGATAAATATTAGTTTTCCATTAATCTTTAAATTCAATTAATGTTAAATAAATAATTTAATTATAATTAGATTTTTGAAATATAAAAATATTAAATAAATATATATACATATCAATAACTACAAACCATGTATCATGTTTTCATTCACTATAATACTAATAATAAATAAAGCTCGTGCTGCTTTCGGTACTCTGTCCCCAATCTGGAAATCAAGTCAAATCTCTTACGCACTAAGTTGAGATTCTTCGAATCCAATGTGAAATCCGTGCTGTTATATGCTTGTGAAACCTGGAAAGTCACGTCTATCATTTCGAAGAAATTGCAGGCTTTTGTGAATCGCTGTCTTCGCCACATCCTAAAGATTCGCTGGCCACAAATAATATCAAATGAGGAATTGTGGCGCAGGACAAGTCAAGAGCGGCTGGACGTCGACATAAGAAAGCGTAAATGGCGTTGGATTGGTCACACACTGAGGAAACCAAACGATGAAATTGCAAAGCAGTCCTTTGAATGGAATCCTCAGGGTGCACGGCGGGTTAGAAGACCAAGAACAACATGGAAATACACTGTCTTAGCGGTAGCAGAATCCCAGAGAAAGACGTGGCCACAGCTAAAGTACCTTGCAGCAGACCGTGAAGGATGGAGACGTTTTGTTGACGCCCTATGCCCCAGCCGGGGTTACAGGACACGATGATGATGATGATAATACTATGTATAAACATAGAGAAGGAAGAATAAGTAAATATGTAAATTAGTGTTAAAAAGCAGCATTGCTAAAATGTAACTTTTCATTCATATACATGGATATATATATATATATAAATATGTAGGTATATACATAAATATACATATACACATATGTATAATCATATGTTCATATACATATATGTATGCATATATAATGTTTATTAAATTTTTTTCATGAAAACATGCCTTTTTGTAATATATATACATATATATATGCATATATATGAATTTATATACATGAATATGTATAATATGTATATATACATATATCTATATACATATATAACGTACAAAAAGGCATATTTTCATTGAAAACATTCAATAAACATTCACTATAACCTACAATAGCAATTCACTGGCGGCCATTTTGGAAAATACCCGCCACGGCCACCAGGGGGCAGTTGGCCGATGGCTCCACATCTAAATTTACTCATCGGTCTACCTCTGTGGCAATTTTGGTGCTTTTATCGAAAAGTGCACAATTGGTCTCCATATCCTAGCTTAACTGCCGCACTACATGATAGAAAAAACTATCATGATAGAAAAAACTATCATGATAGAAAAAACTATCACGATAGAAAAAACTATCATGATAGAAAAAACTATCATGACAGAAAAAACTATCACGATAGAAAAAACTATCATGAGAGAAAAAACTATCATGATAGAAAAAACTATCATGATGGAAAAAACTATCATGATAGAAAAAACTATCACGATGGAAAAAACGATCATGATAGAAAAAACTATCACGATAGAGAAAACTATCATGATAGAAAAAACTATCATGATAGAAAAAACTATCACGATAGAAAAAACTATCATGATAGAAAAAACTATCATGATAGAAAAAACTATCACGATAGAAAAAACTATCGCGATAGAAAAAACTATCATGAGAGAAAAAACTTTCATGATAGAAAAAACTATCATGATAGAAAAAACTATCATGATAGAAAAAACTATCACGATAGAAAAAACTATCACGATAGAAAAAACTATCACGATAGAAAAAACTATCATGATAGAAAAAACTATAATGATAAAAAAAACTATCATGATAGAAAAAACTATCATGATAGTTCTTTCTATCATGATAGTTTTTTCTATCATGATAGTTCTTTCTATCATGATAGTTTTTTCTATCATGATAGTTTTTTCTATCATGATAGTTTTTTCTATCATGATAGTTTTTTCTATCATGATAGTTTTTTCTATCGTGATAGTTTTTTCTATCATGATAGTTTTTTAGATCATGATAGTTTTCTCTATCATGATAGTTTTTTCTATCATGATAGTTTTTTCTATCATGATAGTTTTTTCTATCATGATAGTTTTTTCTCTCATGATAGTTTTTTCTATCGTGATAGTTTTTTCTATCGTGATAGTTTTTTCTATCATGATAGTTTTTTCTATCATGATAGTTTTTTCTATCATGATAGTTTTTTCTATCATGATAGTTTTTTCTCTCATGATAGTTTTTTCTATCGTGATAGTTTTTTCTGTCATGATAGTTTTTTCTATCATGATAGTTTTTTCCATCATGATAGTTTTGTCTATCATGATAGTTTTTTCTATCATGATAGTTTTTTCTATCATGATAGTTTTTTCTATCATGATAGTTTTTTCTATCGTGATAGTTTTTCTATCATGATAGTTTTTTCTATCATGCTAGTTTTTTCTATCATGATAGTTTTTTTTATCGTGATAGTTTTTTCTATCTGATAGTTTTTTCTATCATGATAGTTCTTTATATCGTGATACTTTTTTCTATCATGATAGTTTTTTCTATCATTATAGTTTTTTCTATCATGATAGTTTTTTCTATCATGATAGTTTTTTCTATCGTGATAGTTTTTTCTATCGTGATAGTTTTTTCTATCATGATAGTTTTTTCTATCATGATAGTTTTTTCTATCATGATAGTTTTTTCTCTCATGATAGTTTTTTCTATCGCGATAGTTTTTTCTATCGTGATAGTTTTTTCTATCATGATAGTTTTTTCTATCATGATAGTTTTTTCTATCATGATAGTTTTTTCTATCGTGATAGTTTTTTCTATCATGATAGTTTTTTCTATCATGATAGTTTTCTCTATCGTGATAGTTTTTTCTATCATGATTGTTTTTTCCATCGTGATAGTTTTTTCTATCATGATAGTTTTTTCCATCATGATAGTTTTTTCTATCATGATAGTTTTTTCTCTCATGATAGTTTGTTCTATCGTGATAGTTTTTTCTGTCATGATAGTTTTTTCTATCATGATAGTTTTTTCTATCGTGATAGTTTTTTCTATCATGATAGTTTTTTCTATCATGATAGTTTTTTCTATCATGTAGTGCGGCAGTTAAGCTAGGATATGGAGACCAATTGTACACTTTTTGATAAAAGCACCAAAATTGCCACAGAGGTAGAGCGATGAGTAAATTTAGATGTGGAGCCATCGGCCAACTGCCCCCTGGTGGCCGTGGCGGGTATTTTCCAAAATGGCCGCCAGTGAATTGCTATTGTAGGTTATAGTGAATGTTTATTGAATGTTTTCAATGAAAATAAACCTTTTTGTAATATATATACATATATATATGCATATCTATGAATTTATATACATGAATATGTATAATATGTATATATATATACATATATCTATACACATATATAACGTACAAAAAGGCATATTTTCATTGAAAACATTCAATAAACATTCACTATAACCTACAATAGCAATTCACTGGCGGCCATTTTGGAAAATACCCGCCACGGCCACCAGGGGGCAGTTGGCCGATGGCTACACATCTAAATTTACTCATCGGTCTACCTCTGTGGCAATTTTGGTGCTTTTATCAAAAAGTGCACAATTTGTCTCCATATCCTAGCTTAACTGCCGCACTACATGATAGAAAAAACTATCATGATAGAAAAAACTATCACTATAGAAAAAACTATCATGATAGAAAAAACTATCATGATAGAAAAAACTATCACGATAGAAAAAACTATCACGATAGAAAAAACTATCACGATAGAAAAAACTATCATGATAGAAAAAACTATCATGATAGAAAAAACTATAATGATAGAAAAAACTATCATGATAGAAAAAACTATCACGATAGAAAAAACTATCACGATAGAAAAAACTATCATGATAGAAAAAACTATCATGATAGAAAAAACTATCACGATAGAATAAACTATCACGATAGAAAAAACTATCACGATAGAAAAAACTATCATGATAGAAAAAACTATCATGATAGAAAAAACTATCATGATAGAAAAAACTATCACGATAGAAAAAATTATCACGATAGAAAAAACTATCACGATAGAAAAAACTATCACGATAGAAAAAACTATCATGATAGAAAAAACTATCATGATAGAAAAAACTATAATGATAGAAAAAACTATCATGATAGAAAAAACTATCACGATTGAAAAAACTATCACGATAGAAAAAACTATCACGATAGAAAAAACTATCATGATAGAAAAAACTATCATGATAGAAAAAACTATCACGATAGAAAAAACTATCACGATAGAAAAAACTATCATGATAGAAAAAATATCACGATAGAAAAAACTATCACGATAGAAAAAACTATCACGATAGAAAAAACTATCATGATAGAAAAAACTATCATGATAGAAAAAATTATAATGATAGAAAAAACTTTCACGATAGAAAATACTATCATGATAGAAAAAACTATCATGATAGAAAAAACTATCATGATAGAAAAAACTATCACGATAGAAAAAACTATCATGATAGAAAAAACTATCACTATAGAAAAAACTATCATGATAGAAAAAACTATCATGATAGAAAAAACTATCACGATAGAAAAAATTATCACGATAGAAAAAACTATCACGATAGAAAAAACTATCATGATAGAAAAAACTATCATGATAGAAAAAACTATAATGATAGAAAAAACTATCATGATAGAAAAAACTATCACGATAGAAAAAACTATCACGATAGAAAAAACTATCATGATAGAAAAAACTATCATGATAAAAAAAACTATCACGATAGAATAAACTATCACGATAGAAAAAACTATCACGATAGAAAAAACTATCATGATAGAAAAAACTATCATGATAGAAAGAACTATCATGATAGAAAAAACTATCACGATAGAAAAAATTATCATGATAGAAAAAACTATCACGATAGAAAAAACTATCACGATAGAAAAAACTATCATGATAGAAAAAACTATCATGATAGAAAAAACTATAATGATAGAAAAAACTATCATGATAGAAAAAACTATCACGATTGAAAAAACTATCACGATAGAAAAAACTATCACGATAGAAAAAACTATCATGATAGAAAAAACTATCATGATAGAAAAAACTATCACGATAGAAAAAACTATCACGATAGAAAAAACTATCATGATAGAAAAAATATCACAATAGAAAAAACTATCACGATAGAAAAAACTATCACGATAGAAAAAACTATCATGATAGAAAAAACTATCATGATAGAAAAAATTATAATGATAGAAAAAACTTTCACGATAGAAAATACTATCATGATAGAAAAAACTATCATGATAGAAAAAACTATCATGATAGAAAAAACTATCACGATAGAAAAAACTATCATGATAGAAAAAACTATCACGATAGAAAAAACTATCACGATAGAAAAAACTATCACGATAGAAAAAACTATCATGATAGAAAAAACTATCATGATAGAAAAAACTATCACGATAGAAAAAAATATCACGATAGAAAAAACTATCATGATAGAAAAAACTATCATGATGGAAAAAACTATCATGATAGAAAAAACTATCATGATAGAAAAAACTATCATGATAGAAAAAACTATCATGATAGAAAAACTATCACGATAGAAAAAATTATCACGATAGAAAAAACTATCACGATAGAAAAAACTATCACGATAGAAAAAACTATCATGATAGAAAAAACTATCATGATAGAAAAAACTATAATGATAGAAAAAACTATCATGATAGAAAAAACTATCACGATTGAAAAAACTATCACGATAGAAAAAACTATCACGATAGAAAAAACTATCATGATAGAAAAAACTATCATGATAGAAAAAACTATCACGATAGAAAAAACTATCACGATAGAAAAAACTATCATGATAGAAAAAATATCACGATAGAAAAAACTATCACGATAGAAAAAACTATCATGATAGAAAAAACTATCATGATAGAAAAAACTATCATGATAGAAAAAATTATAATGATAGAAAAAACTTTCACGATAGAAAATACTATCATGATAGAAAAAACTATCATGATAGAAAAAACTATCATGATAGAAAAAACTATCACGATAGAAAAAACTATCATGATAGAAAAAACTATCACGATAGAAAAAACTATCACGATAGAAAAAACTATCACGATAGAAAAAACTATCATGATAGAAAAAACTATCATGATAGAAAAAACTATCACGATAGAAAAAAATATCACGATAGAAAAAACTATCATGATAGAAAAAACTATCATGATGGAAAAAACTATCATGATAGAAAAAACTATCATGATAGAAAAAACTATCACGATAGAAAAACTATCATGATAGAAAAAACTATCATGATAGAAAAAACTATCATGATAGAAAAAACTATCACGATAGAAAAAACTATCACGATAGAAAAAACTATCATGATAGAAAAAACTATCACGATAGAAAAAACTATTATGATAGAAAAAACTATCACGATAGAAAAAACTATCATGATAGAAAAAACTATCATGATAGAAAAAACTATCATGATAGAAGAAACTATCACGATAGAAAAAACTATCATGATAGAAAAAACTATCATGATAGAAAAAACTATCATGATAGAAAAAACTATCATGATAGAAAAAACGATCATGATAGAAAAAACTCTCATGAATGAAAAAACTATCATGATAGAAAAAACTATCATGATAGAAAAAACTATCATGATAGAAAGAACTATCATGATAGAAAAAACTATCACGATAGAAAAAACTATCATGATAAAAAAAACTATCACGATAGAAAAAACTATCATGATAGAAAAAACTATCATGATAGAAAAAACTATCATGATAGAAAAAACTATCACGATAGAAAAAACTATCATGATAGAAAAAACTATCACGATTGAAAAAACTATCATGATAGAACACACTATCATGATAGAAAAAACTATCATGATAGAAAAAACTATCACGATAGAAAAAACTATCATGATAGAAAAAACTATCATGATAGAAAAAACTATCATGATAGAAAAAACTATCACGATAGAAAATACTATCATGATAGAAAAAACTATCACGATAGAAAAAACTATCATGATAGAAAAAACTTTCACGATAGAAAAAACTATCATGATAGAAAAAACTATCACGATAGAAAAAACTATCATGATAGAAAAAACTATCATGATAGAAAAAACTATCATGATAGAAAAAACTATCACGATAGAAAAAATTATCATGATGGAAAAAACTATCATGATAGAAAAAACTATCATGATAGAAAAAACTATCATGATAGAAAAAACTATCATGATAGAAAAAACTATCATGATAGAAAAAATTATCACGATAGAAAAAACTATCATGATAGAAAAATCTATCATGATAGAAAAAACTATCATGATAGAAAAAACTATCACGATAGAAAAAACTTTCATGATAGAAAAAACTATCACGATAGAAAAAACTATCATGATAGAAAAAACTATCATGATAGAAAAAACTATCATGATAGAAAAAACTATCATGATAGTAAAAACTATCATGATTGAAAAAACTATCGCAATAGAAAAAACTAAAACTGAAAAAGGCTATTTTTCCTAAAAGATTAGTAGGTATACAAATATTTGTGTGTATTGTCTGCATTTGGATTACAAAATTAATAAAAACTGCAATTAAATTTATTTAAATATTTTCGACTTACTCATTAAGAACATTTTGATGAAATTCGGTTAGGCTTTTAAAAAGTAAGTGGAAATTATCATTTTCTCTAGCTTATTATTACTCATCCTTCATAACCACAACAGCAAGTTTGAGCGATTTAATCGTCCCTTTTATTTCTTGTTACATTTATTATTTTTAGGTAGCTAGGTATTCATTAGGGGGTTCACATGGACCAACATGTTGTCCAACATTGCTCGGCAACCATCGACGTTTGATCATTTAAACACAAAACCAACCATGATGTCCAACTTTGATGTACGGTTTTCAAAATATTTTGAAAACTGTTCCATTCCATCAAGCAATGTTGTTCAACCATGTTGTTCCATGTGAACCCCCCTATTCAACACATTCAACAAACCAACAGACACCAACAGGCTAAAGGCAGACAGTAATAAATAACCACAAAGCTAATGTGAAATCGAACCCAATATTATCTATCGCCTCACTTTTCCCCTATGTAGTACTTTTTGCGTTTTTTTTTCCCAAATCGTAATACCTATTAGTGCGGCAGTTAAGCTAGGATATGGAGACAAATTGTGCACTTTTTGATAAAAGCACCAAAATTGCCACAGAGGTAGACCGATGTTATATGAGTAAATTTAGATGTGGAGCCATCGGCCAGCTGCCCCCTGGTGGCCGTGGCGGGTATTTTCCAAAATGGCCGCCAGTGAACTGCTAGTGCAGGTTATAGTGAATGTTTATTGAATGTTTTCAATAAAAATATGCATTTTTGTACGTTATATATGTATATAGATATATGTATACATATATACATATTATACATATTCATGTATATAAATTCATACATATGCTTATATATATGTATATATATTACAAAAAGGCATGTTTTCATGAAAAAAATTTAATAAACATTATATATGCATACATATATGTATATGAACATATGATTATACATATGTGTATATGTATATTTATGTATATACCTATATATTTATATATATATATCCATGTATATGAATAAAAAGTTACATTTTAGCAATGCTGCTTTTTAGCACTAATTTACATATTTACTTATTCTTCCTTCTCTATGTTTATACATAGTATTATCATCATCATCATCGTGTCCTGTAACCCCGGCTGGGGCATAGGGCGTCAACAAAACGTCTCCATCCTTCACGGTCTGCTGCAAGGTACTTTAGCTGTGGCCACGTCTTTCTCTGGGATTCTGCTACCGCTAAGACAGTGTATTTCCATGTTGTTCTTGGTCTTCTAACCCACCGTGCACCCTGAGGATTCCATTCAAAGGACTGCTTTGCAATTTCATCGTTTGGTTTCCTCAGTGTGTGACCAATCCAACGCCATTTTCTCTTTCTTATGTCGACGTCCAGCCGCTCTTGACTTGTCCTGCGCCACAATTCCTCATTTGATATTATTTGTGGCCAGCTTTTTTCTATCATGATAGTTTTTTTCTATCATGATAGTTTTTTCTATCGTGATAGTTTTTTCTATCATGATAGTTTTTTCTATCATGATAGTTTTTTCTATCGTGATAGTTTTGTCTATCATGATAGTTTTTTCTATCATGATAGTTTTTTCTATCATGATAGTTTTTTCTATCGTGATAGTTTTTCTATCATGATAGTTTTTTCAATCATGATAGTTTTTTCTATCATGATAGTTTCTTCAATCGTGATAGTTTTTTCTATCATGATAGTTTTTTCTATCATGATAGTTTTTTCTATCGCGATAGTTTTTTCTATCGTGATAGTTTTTTCTATCATGATAGTTTTTTCTATCATGATAGTTTTTTCTATCATGATAGTTTTTTCTATCATGATAGTTTTTTCTATCATGATAGTTTTTTCTATCATGATAGTTTTTTCTATCATGATAGTTTTTTCTATCATGATAGTTTTTTCTATCATGATAGTTTTTTCTATCATGATGGTTTTTTCTATCATGATAGTTTTTTCTATCATGATAGTTTTTTCTATCATGATAGTTTTTCTATCATGATAGTTTTTTCTATCATGATAGTTTTTTCTATCATGATAGTTTTTTCTATCATGATAGTTTTTTCTATCATGATAGTTTTTTCTATCTTGATAGTTTTTTCTATCATGATAGTTTTTTCTATCATGATAGTTTTTTCTATCATGATAGTTTTTTCTATCATGATAGTTTTTTCTATCATGATAGTTTTTTCTATCATGATAGTTTTTTCTATCATGATAGTTTTTTCTATCATGATAGTTTTTTCTATCGTGATAATTTTTTCTATCATGATAGTTTTTTCTATCATGATAGTTTTTTCTATCGTGATAGTTTTTTCTATCATGATAGTTTCTTAGATCATGATAGTTTTTTCTATCGTGATGGTTTTTTCTATCATGATAGTTTTTTCTATCATGATAGTTTTTTCTATCATGATAGTTTTTCTATCATGATAGTTTTTTCTATCATGATAGTTTTTTCTATCATGATAGTTTTTTCTATCATGATAGTTTTTTCTATCATGATAGTTTTTTCTATCATGATAGTTTTTTCTATCATGATAGTTTTTTCTATCATGATAGTTTTTTCTATCATGATAGTTTTTTCTATCATGATAGTTTTTTCTATCATGATAGTTTTTTCTATCATGATAGTTTTTTCTATCGTGATAATTTTTTCTATCATGATAGTTTTTTCTATCGTGATAGTTATTTCTATCATAATAGTTTTTTCTATCGCGAAAGTTTTTTCTATCATGATAGCTTTTTCTATCATGATAGTTTTTTCAATCATGATAGTTTTTTCTATCATGATAGTTTTTTCTATCATGATAGTTTTTTCTATCGTGATAGTTTTTCTATCATGATAGTTTTTTAGATCATGATAGTTTTTTCTATCATGATAGTTTTTTCTATCATTATAGTTTTTTCTATCGTGATAGTTTTTTCTATCATGATAGTTTTTTCTATCATGATAGTATTTTCTATTGCGATAGTTTTTTCAATCATGATAGTTTTTTCTATCATGATAGTTTTTTCTATCATGATAGTTTTGTCTATCATGATAGTTTTTTCTATCATGATAGTTTTTTCTATCATGATAGTTTTTTCTATCGTGATAGTTTTTTCTATCATGATAGTTTTTTCTATCATGATAGTTTTTTCTATCATGATAGTTTTTTCAATCATGATAGTTTTTTCTATCATGATAGTTTTTTCTATCATGATAGTTTTTTCTATCATGATAGTTTTTTCTATCGTGATAGTTTTTTCTATCATGATAGTTTTTTCTATCATGATAGTTTCTTCTATCATGATAGTTTTTTCTATCATGATAATTTTTTCTATCATGATAGTTTTTTCTATCATGATAGTTTTTTCTATTATGATAGTTTTTTCTATCGTGATAGTTTTTTCTATCATGATAGTTTTTTCTATCGTGATAGTTTTTCTATCATGATAGTTTTTTCTATCGTGATAGTTTTTTCTATCATGATAGTTTTTTCTATCATGATAGTTTTTTCTATCATGATAGTTTTTTCTATCGTGATAGTTTTTTCTATCATGATAGTTTTTTCTATCATGATAGTTTCTTCTATCATGATAGTTTTTTCTATCATGATAGTTTTTTCTATCATGATAGTTTTTTCTATCATGATAGTTTTTTCTATCATGATAGTTTTTTCTATCATGATAGTTTTTTCTATAATGATAGTTTTTTCTATCATGATAGTTTTTTCTATCATGATAGTTTTTTCTATCGTGATAGTTTTTTCTATCATGATAGTTTTTTCTATCATGATAGTTTTTTCTATCATGATAGTTTTTTCTATCATGATAGTTTTTTCTATCATGATAGTTTTTTTTATCGTGATAGTTTTTTCTATCATGATAGTTTTTTCTATTATGATAGTTTTTTCTATCGTGATAGTTTTTTCTATCATGATAGTTTTTTCTATCGCGATAGTTTTTTCTATCATGATAGTTTTTTCTATCATGATAGTTTTTTCTATCATGATAGTTTTTTCTATCATGATAGTTTTTTCTATCATGATAGTTTTTTCTATTATGATAGTTTTTTCTATCGTGATAGTTTTTTCTATCATGATAGTTTTTTCTATCATGATAGTTTTTTCTATCATGATAGTTTTTTCTATCATGATAGTTTTTTCTATCATGATAGTTTTTTCTATCATGATAGTTTTTTCTATCGTGATAGTTTTTTCTATCAAGATAGTTTTTTCTATCGTGATAGTCTTTTTTATCATGAGAGTTTTTTCTATCATGATAGTTTTTTCTATCATGATAGTTTTTTCTATCGTGATAGTTTTTTCTATCATGATAGTTTTTTCTATCATGATAGTTTTTTCTATCATGATAGTTTTTTCTATCATGATAGTTTTTTCTATCATGATAGTTTTTTTTATCGTGATAGTTTTTTCTATCATGATAGTTTTTTCTATCATGATAGTTTTTTCTATCATGATAGTTTTTCTATCATGATAGTTTTTTCTATCATGATAGTTTTTTCTATCATGATAGTTTTTTCTATCATGATAGTTTTTTCTATCATGATAGTTTTTTCTATCATGATAGTTTTTTCTATCATGATAGTTTTTTCTATCATGATAGTTTTTTCTATCATGATAGTTTTTTCTATCATGATAGTTTTTTCTATCATGATAGTTTTTTCTATCATGATAGTTTTTTCTATCGTGATAATTTTTTCTATCATGATAGTTTTTTCTATCATGATAGTTTTTTCTATCGTGATAGTTTTTTCTATCATGATAGTTTCTTAGATCATGATAGTTTTTTCTATCGTGATGGTTTTTTCTATCATGATAGTTTTTTCTATCATGATAGTTTTTTCTATCATGATAGTTTTTCTATCATGATAGTTTTTTCTATCATGATAGTTTTTTCTATCATGATAGTTTTTTCTATCATGATAGTTTTTTCCATCATGATAGTTTTTTCTATCATGATAGTTTTTTCTATCATGATAGTTTTTTCTATCATGATAGTTTTTTCTATCATGATAGTTTTTTCTATCATGATAGTTTTTTCTATCATGATAGTTTTTTCTATCGTGATAATTTTTTCTATCATGATAGTTTTTTCTATCATGATAGTTTTTTCTATCGTGATAGTTATTTCTATCATAATAGTTTTTTCTATCGCGAAAGTTTTTTCTATCATGATAGCTTTTTCTATCATGATAGTTTTTTCAATCATGATAGTTTTTTCTATCATGATAGTTTTTTCTATCATGATAGTTTTTTCTATCGTGATAGTTTTTCTATCATGATAGGTTTTTAGATCATGATAGTTTTTTCTATCATGATAGTTTTTTCTATCATTATAGTTTTTTCTATCGTGATAGTTTTTTCTATCATGATAGTTTTTTCTATCATGATAGTATTTTCTATTGCGATAGTTTTTTCAATCATGATAGTTTTTTCTATCATGATAGTTTTTTCTATCATGATAGTTTTTTCTATCATGATAGTTTTTTCTATCATGATAGTTTTTTCTATCATGATAGTTTTTTCTATCGTGATAGTTTTTTCTATCATGATAGTTTTTTCTATTGTGATAGTTTTTTCTATCATGATAGTTTTTTCTATCATGATAGTTTTTTCTATCATGATAGTTTTTTCAATCATGATAGTTTTTTCTATCATGATAGTTTTTTCTATCATGATAGTTTTTTCTATCATGATAGTTTTTTCTATCGTGATAGTTTTTTCTATCATGATAGTTTTTTCTATCATGATAGTTTCTTCTATCATGATAGTTTTTTCTATCATGATAGTTTTTTCTATCATGATAGTTTTTTCTATTATGATAGTTTTTTCTATCGTGATAGTTTTTTCTATCATGATAGTTTTTTCTATCGTGATAGTTTTTCTATCATGATAGTTTTTTCTATCGTGATAGTTTTTTCTATCATGATAGTTTTTTCTATCATGATAGTTTTTTCTATCATGATAGTTTTTTCTATCGTGATAGTTTTTTCTATCATGATAGTTTTTTCTATCATGATAGTTTCTTCTATCATGATAGTTTTTTCTATCATGATAGTTTTTTCTATCATGATAGTTTTTTCTATCATGATAGTTTTTTCTATCATGATAGTTTTTTCTATCATGATAGTTTTTTCTATAATGATAGTTTTTTCTATCATGATAGTTTTTTCTATCATGATAGTTTTTTCTATCGTGATAGTTTTTTCTATCATGATAGTTTTTTCTATCATGATAGTTTTTTCTATCATGATAGTTTTTTCTATCATGATAGTTTTTTCTATCATGATAGTTTTTTTTATCGTGATAGTTTTTTCTATCATGATAGTTTTTTCTGTCATGATAGTTTTTTCTATCATGATAGTTTTTTCTATCATGATAGTTTTTTCTATCATGATAGTTTTTTCTATCATGATAGTTTTTTCTATCATGATAGTTTTTTCTATCGTGATAGTCTTTTCTATCAAGATAGTTTTTTCTATCGTGATAGTCTTTTTTATCATGAGAGTTTTTTCTATCATGATAGTTTTTTCTATCATGATAGTTTTTTCTATCGTGATAGTTTTTTCTATCATGATAGTTTTTTCTATCATGATAATTTTTTCTATCATGATAGTTTTTTCTATCATGATAGTTTTTTCTATCTTGATAGTTTTTTCTATCATGATAGTTCTTTCTATCGTGATAGCTTTTTCTATCATGATAGTTTTTTCTATTGTGATAGTTTTTTCTATCATGATAGTTTTTTCTATCATGATAGTTTTTTCTATCATGATAGTTTTTTCTATCGTGATAGTTTTTTCTATCATGATAGTTTTTTCTATCATGATAGTTTTTTCTATCATGATAGTTTTTTCTATCACGATAGTTTTTTCTATCATGATAGTTTTTTCTATCGTGATAGTTTTTCCTATCATGATAGTTTTTTCTATCATGATAGTTTTTTCTATCATGATAGTTTTTTCTATCATGATAGTTTTTTCTATCATGATAGTTTTTTCTATCGTGATAGTTTTTTCTATCACGATAGTTTTTTCTATCATGATAGTTTTTTCTATCGTGATAGTTTTTTCTATCATGATAGTTTTTTCTATCATGATAGTTTTTTCTATCATGATATTTTTTTCTATCATAATAGTTTTTTCTATCATGATAGTTTTTTCTATCATGATAGTTTTTTCTATCATGATAGTTTTTTCTATCATGATAGTTTTTTCTATCATGATAGTTCTTTCTATCATGATAGTTTTTTCTATCATGATAGTTTTTTCTATCATGATAGTTTTTTCTATCGTGATAGTTTTTTCTATCATGATAGTTTTTTCTATTGTGATAGTTTTTTCTATCATGATAGTTTTTTCTATCATGATAGTTTTTTCTATCATGATAGTTTTTTCTATCGTGATAGTTTTTTCTATCATGATAGTTTTTTCTATCATGATAGTTTTTTCTATCATGATAGTTTTTTCTATCGTGATAGTTTTTTCTACCATGATAGTTTTTTCTATCATGATAGTTTTTTCTATCATGATAGTTTTTTCTATCTTGATAGTTTTTTCTATCATGATAGTTTTTTCTATCATGATAGTTTTTTCTATCATGATAGTTTTTTCTATCATGATAGTTTTTTCTAACATGATAGTTTTTTCTATCGTGATAGTTTTTTCTATCATGATAGTTTTTTCTATCGTGATAGTTTTTTCTATCATGATAGTTTTTTCTATCATGATAGTTTTTTCTATCATGATAGTTTTTTCTATCATGATAGTTTTTTCTATCATGATAGTTTTTACTATCATGATAGTTTTTTCTATCATGATAGTTTTTTCTATCATGATAGTTTTTTCTATCGTGATAGTTTTTTCTATCATGATAGTTTTTTCTATCATGATAGTTTTTTCTATCGTGATAGTTTTTTCTATCATGATAGTTTTTTCTATCATGATAGTTTTTTCTATCATGATAGTTTTTCTATCTTGATAGTTTTTTCTATCGTGATAGTTTTTTCTATCATGATAGTTTTTTCTATCGTGATAGTTTTTTCTATCATGATAGTTTTTTCTATCATGATAGTTTTTTCTATCATGATAGTTTTTTCTATCATGATAGTTTTTTCTATCATGATAGTTTTTACTATCATGATAGTTTTTCTATCATGATGATTTTTTCTATCATGATAGTTTTTTCTATCATGATAGTTTTTTCTATCATGATAGTTTTTTCTATCATGATAGTTTTTTCTATCGTGATAGTTTTTTCTATCATGATAGTTTTTTCTATCATGATAGTTTTTTCTATCACGATAGTTTTTTCTATCAGGATAGTTTTTTCTATCGTGATAGTTTTTTCTATCATGATAGTTTTTTCTATCATGATAGTTTTTTCTATCATGATAGTTTTTTCTATCATGATAGTTTTTTCTATCATGATAGTTTTTTCTATCATGATAGTTTTTTCTATCATGATAGTTTTTTCTATCATGATAGTTTTTACTATCATGATAGTTTTTCTATCATGATGATTTTTTCTATCATGATAGTTTTTTCTATCATGATAGTTTTTTCTATCATGATAGTTTTTTCTATCGTGATAGTTTTTTCTATCATGATAGTTTTTTCTATCATGATAGTTTTTTCTATCACGATAGTTTTTTCTATCATGATAGTTTTTTCAATCGTGATAGTTTTTTCTATCATGATAGTTTTTTCTATCGCGAAAGTTTTTTCTATCGCGAAAGTTTTTTCTATCATGATAGCTTTTTCTATCATGATAGTTTTTTCTATCATGATAGTTTTTTCTATCATGATAGTTTTT
The DNA here is from genome assembly GCA_963921185.1 of Dasysyrphus tricinctus. Classification (NCBI taxonomy): domain Eukaryota; kingdom Metazoa; phylum Arthropoda; class Insecta; order Diptera; family Syrphidae; genus Dasysyrphus; species Dasysyrphus tricinctus. The sequence continues at coordinate 47,155,973 of OY992533.1, read as the reverse complement.
TCTATCATGATAGTTTTTTCTATCGTGATAGTTTTTTCTATCATGATAGTTTTCTCTATCATGATAGTTTTTTCTATCATGATAGTTTTTTCTATCATGATAGTTTTTTCTATCGTGATAGTTTTTTCTATCATGATAGTTTTTTCTATCATGATAGTTTTTTCTATCATGATAGTTTTTTCTAACATTATAGTTTTTTCTATCGTGATAGTTTTTTCTATCATGATAGTTTTTTCTATCATGATAGTTTTTTCTATCATGATAGTTTTTTCTATCGTGATAGTTTTTTCTATCATGATAGTTTTTTCTATCATGATAGTTTCTTCTATCACGATAGTTTTTTCTATCATGATAGTTTTTTCTATCGTGATAGTTTTTTCTATCATGATAGTTTTTTCTATCATGATAGTTTTTTCTATCATGATAGTTTTTTCTATCATGATAGTTTTTTCTAACATTATAGTTTTTTCTATCGTGATAGTTTTTTCTATCATGATAGTTTTTTCTATCATGATAGTTTTTTCTATCATGATAGTTTTTTCAATCGTGATAGTTTTTTCTATCATGATAGTTTTTTCTATCGCGAAAGTTTTTTCTATCGCGAAAGTTTTTTCTATCATGATAGTTTTTTCTATCATGATAGTTTTTTCTATCATGATAGTTTTTTCTATCATGATAGTTTTCTCTATCATGATAGTTTTTTCTATCATGATAGTTTTTTCTATCATGATAGTTTTTTCTATCATGATAGTTTTTTCTATCGTGATAGTTTTTTCTATCATGATAGTTTTTTCTATCATGATAGTTTTTTCTATCGTGATAGTTTTTTCTATCATGATAGTTTTTTCTATCATGATAGTTTTTTCTATCATGATAGTTTTTCTATCTTGATAGTTTTTTCTATCGTGATAGTTTTTTCTATCATGATAGTTTTTTCTATCGTGATAGTTTTTTCTATCATGATAGTTTTTTCTATCATGATAGTTTTTTCTATCATGATAGTTTTTTCTATCATGATAGTTTTTTCTATCATGATAGTTTTTACTATCATGATAGTTTTTCTATCATGATGATTTTTTCTATCATGATAGTTTTTTCTATCATGATAGTTTTTTCTATCATGATAGTTTTTTCTATCATGATAGTTTTTTCTATCGTGATAGTTTTTTCTATCATGATAGTTTTTTCTATCATGATAGTTTTTTCTATCACGATAGTTTTTTCTATCAGGATAGTTTTTTCTATCGTGATAGTTTTTTCTATCATGATAGTTTTTTCTATCATGATAGTTTTTTCTATCATGATAGTTTTTTCTATCATGATAGTTTTTTCTATCATGATAGTTTTTTCTATCATGATAGTTTTTTCTATCATGATAGTTTTTTCTATCATGATAGTTTTTACTATCATGATAGTTTTTCTATCATGATGATTTTTTCTATCATGATAGTTTTTTCTATCATGATAGTTTTTTCTATCATGATAGTTTTTTCTATCGTGATAGTTTTTTCTATCATGATAGTTTTTTCTATCATGATAGTTTTTTCTATCACGATAGTTTTTTCTATCATGATAGTTTTTTCAATCGTGATAGTTTTTTCTATCATGATAGTTTTTTCTATCGCGAAAGTTTTTTCTATCGCGAAAGTTTTTTCTATCATGATAGCTTTTTCTATCATGATAGTTTTTTCTATCATGATAGTTTTTTCTATCATGATAGTTTTTTCTATCATGATAGTTTTTTCTATCGTGATAGTTTTTTCTATCATGATAGTTTTCTCTATCATGATAGTTTTTTCTATCATGATAGTTTTTTCTATCATGATAGTTTTTTCTATCGTGATAGTTTTTTCTATCATGATAGTTTTTTCTATCATGATAGTTTTTTCTATCATGATAGTTTTTTCTAACATTATAGTTTTTTCTATCGTGATAGTTTTTTCTATCATGATAGTTTTTTCTATCATGATAGTTTTTTCTATCATGATAGTTTTTTCTATCGTGATAGTTTTTTCTATCATGATAGTTTTTTCTATCATGATAGTTTCTTCTATCACGATAGTTTTTTCTATCATGATAGTTTTTTCTATCGTGATAGTTTTTTCTATCATGATAGTTTTTTCTATCATGATAGTTTTTTCTATCATGATAGTTTTTTCTATCATGATAGTTTTTTCTAACATGATAGTTTTTTCTATCGTGATAGTTTTTTCTATCACGATAGTTTTTTCTGTCATGATAGTTTTTTCTATCGTGATAGTTTTTTCTATCATGATAGTTTTTTCTATCATGATAGTTTTTTCTATCATGATAGTTTTTTCTATCATGATAGTTTTTTCTAACATGATAGTTTTTTCTATCGTGATAGTTTTTTCTATCATGATAGTTTTTTCTATCATGATAGTTTTTTTCTATCATGATAGTTTTTTCTATCATGAAAGTTTTTTCTATCATGATAGTTTTTTCTATCGTGATAGTTTTTTCTATCATGATAGGTTTTTCTATCATGATAGTTTTTTCTATCACGATAGTTTTTTCTATCATGATAGTTTTTTCTATCGTGATAGTTTTTTCTATCATGATAGTTTTTTCTATCATGATAGTTTTTTCTATCATGATAGTTTTTTCTATCATGATAGTTTTTTCTATCATGATAGTTTTTTTTATCATGATAATTTTTTCTATCATGATAGTTTTTTCTATCATGATAGTTTTTTCTAACATGATAGTTTTTTCTATCGTGATAGTTTTTTCTATCGTGATAGTTTTTTCTATCATGATAGTTTTTTCTATCATGATAGTTTTTTCTATCATGATAGTTTTTTCTATCATGATAGTTTTTTTTATCATGATAATTTTTTCTATCATGATAGTTTTTTCTATCATGATAGTTTTTTCTAACATGATAGTTTTTTCTATCGTGATAGTTTTTTCTATCATGATAGTTTTTTCTATCATGATAGTTTTTTCTATCATGATAGTTTTTTTATCATGATAGTTTTTTCTATCATGATAGTTTTTTCTATCGTGATAGTTTTTTCTATCATGATAATTTTTTCTATCGTGATAGTTTTTTCTATCATGATAGTTTTTTCTATCATGATAGTTTTTTCTATCATGATAGCTTTTTCTATCGTGATAGTTTTTTCTATCATGATAGTTTTTTTTATCATGATAATTTTTTCTATCATGATAGTTTTTTCTATCATGATAGTTTTTTCTAACATGATAGTTTTTTCTATCGTGATAGTTTTTTCTATCACGATAGTTTTTTCTGTCATGATAGTTTTTTCTATCGTGATAGTTTTTTCTATCATGATAGTTTTTTTTTAACATGATAGTTTTTTCTATCGTGATAGTTTTTTCTATCATGATAGTTTTTTCTATCATGATAGTTTTTTTCTATCATGATAGTTTTTTCTATCATGATAGTTTTTTCTATCGTGATAGTTTTTTCTATCATGATAGTTTTTTCTATCATGATAGTTTTTTCTATCATGATAGTTTTTTCTATCATGATAGTTTTTTTTATCATGATAATTTTTTCTATCATGATAGTTTTTTCTATCATGATAGTTTTTTCTAACATGATAGTTTTTTCTATCGTGATAGTTTTTTCTATCACGATAGTTTTTTCTGTCATGATAGTTTTTTCTATCGTGATAGTTTTTTCTATCATGATAGTTTTTTCTATCATGATAGTTTTTTCTATCACGATAGTTTTTTCTATCATGATAGTTTTTTCTATCGTGATAGTTTTTTCTATCATGATAGTTTTTTCTATCATGATAGTTTTTTCTATCATGATAGTTTTTTCTATCATGATAGTTTTTTTTATCATGATAGTTTTTTCTATCATGATAGTTTTTTCTATCATGATAGTTTTTTCTATCATGATAGTTTTTTCTATCATGATAGTTTTTTCTATCATGATAGTTTTTTCTATCATGATAGTTTTTTCTATCATGATAGTTTTTTCTATCGTGATAGTTTTTTCTATCATGATAGTTTTTTCTATCATGATAGTTTTTTCTATCGCGATAGTTTTTTCTATCATGATAGTTTTTTCTATCGCGAAAGTTTTTTCTATCATGATAGCTTTTTCTATCATGATAGTTTTTTCAATCATGATAGTTTTTTCTATCGTGACAGTTTTTCTATCATGATAGTTTTTTCTATCGTGATAGTTTTTTCTATCATGATAGTTTTTTAGATCATGATAGTTTTTTCTATCATGATAATTTTTTCTATCATGATAGTTTTTTCTATCGTGATAGTTTTTTCTATCATGATAGTTTTTTCTATCATGATAGTTTTTTCTATTGCGATAGTTTTTTCAATCATGATAGTTTTTTCTATCATGATAGTTTTTTCTATCATGATAGTTTTTTCTATCATGATAGTTTTTTCTATCATGATAGTTTTTTCTATCATGATAGTTTTTTCTATCGTGATAGTTTTTTCTATCATGACAGTTTTTTCTATCGTGATAGTTTTTTCTATCATGATAGTTTTTTCTATCATGATAGTTTTTTCTATCATGATAGTTTTTTCTATCGTGATAGTTTTTTCTATCATGATAGTTTTTTCTATCGTGATAGTTTTTTCTATCGTGAAAGTTTTTTCCATCATGATAGTTTTTTCTATCGTGATAGTTTTTTCTATCATGATAGTTTTTTCTATCGTGATAGTTTTTTCTATCATGATAGTTTTTTCTATCATGATAGTTTTTTCTATCATGATAGTTTTTTCTATCATGAAAGTTTTTTCTATCATGATAGTTTTTTCTATCGTGATAGTTTTTTCTATCATGATAGTTTATTCTATCATGATAGTTTTTTCTATCATGATAGTTTTTTCTATCATGATAGTTTTTTCTATCATGATAGTTTTTTCTATCACGATAGTTTTTTCTATCGTGATAGTTTTTTCTGTCATGATAGTTTTTTCTATCATGATAGTTTTTTCTATCATGATAGTTTTTTCTATCGTGATAGTTTTTTCTATCATGATAGTTTTTTCTATCGTGATAGTTTTTTCTATCATGATAGTTTTTTCTATCATGATAGTTTTTTCTATCATGATAGTTTTTTCTATCGTGATAGTTTTTTCTATCATTATAGTTTTTTCTATCGTGATAGTTTTTTCTATCATGATAGTTTTTTCTATCATGATAGTTTTTTCTTTCATGATAGTTTTTTCTATCATGATAGTTTTTTCTATCATGATAGTTTTTTCTATTGCGATAGTTTTTTCAATCATGATAGTTTTTTCTATCATGATAATTTTTTCTATTAGATAGTTTTTTCTATCATGATAGTTTTTTCTATCGTGATAGTTTTTTCTATCATGATAATTTTTTCTATCGTGATAGTTTTTTCTATCATGATAGTTTTTTCTATCATGATAGTTTTTTCTATCATGATAGCTTTTTCTATCGTGATAGTTTTTTCTATCATGATAGTTTTTTCTATCATGATAGTTTTTTCTATCATGATAGTTTTTTCTATCATGATAGTTTTTTCTATCATGATAGTTTTTTCTATCATGATAGTTTCTTCTATCGTGATAGTTTTTCCTATCATGATAGTTTTTTCTATCATGATAGTTTTTTCTATTATGATAGTTTTTTCTATCGTGATAGTTTTTTCTATCATGATAGTTTTTTCTATCGTGATAGTTTTTTCTATCATGATAGTTTTTTCTATCGTGATAGTTTTTTCTATCATGATAGTTTTTTCTATCATGATAGTTTTTTCTATCATGATAGTTTTTTCTATCATGATAGTTTTTTCTATCGTGATAGTTTTTTCTATCATGATAGTTTTTTCTATCGTGATAGTTTTTTCTATCATGATAGTTTTTTCTATCATGATAGTTTTTTCTATCATGATAGTTTTTTCTATCGTGATAGTTTTTTCTATCATGATAGTTTTTTCTATCATGATAGTTTTTTCTATCGTGATAGTTTTTTCTATCATGATAGTTTTTTCTATCATGATAGTTTCTTCTATCATGATAGTTTTTTCTATCATAGATAGTTTTTTCATGATAGTTTTTTCTATAATGATAGTTTTTTCTATCATGATAGTTTTTTCTATCGTGATAGTTTTTTCTATCATGATAGTTTTTTCTATCATGATAGTTTTTTCTATCATGATAGTTTTTTCTATCATGATAGTTTTTTCTATCATGATAGTTTTTTTTATCGTGATAGTTTTCTCTATCATGATAGTTTTTTCTATCATGATAGTTTTTTCTATCATGATAGTTTTTTCTATCATGATAGTTTTTTCTATCATGATAGTTTTTTCTATCATGATAGTTTTTTCTTTCGTGATAGTTTTTTCTATCATGATAGTTTTTTCTATCATGATAGTTTTTTCTATCGTGATAGTCTTTTCTATCATGATAGTTTTTTCTATCGTGATAGTTTTTTCTATCATGATAGTTTTTTCTATCGTGATAGTTTTTTCTATCATGATAGTTTTTTTCTATCATGATAGTTTTTTCTATCTTGATAGTTTTTTCTATCATGATAGTTTTTTCTATCATGATAGTTTTTTCTATCATGATAGTTTTTTCTATCATGATAGTTTTTTCTAACATGATAGTTTTTTCTATCGTGATAGTTTTTTCTATCATGATAGTTTTTTCTATCATGATAGTTTTTTCTATCATGATAGTTTCTTCTATCATGATAGTTTTTTCTATCATGATAGTTTTTTCTATCATGATAGTTTTTTCTATCATGATAGTTTTTTCTATCATGATAGTTTTTTCTATCATGATAGTTTTTACTATCATGATAGTTTTTCTATCATGATGATTTTTTCTATCATGATAGTTTTTTCTATCATGATAGTTTTTTCTATCATGATAGTTTTTTCTATCGTGATAGTTTTTTCTATCATGATAGTTTTTTCTATCGTGATAGTTTTTTCTATCACGATAGTTTTTTCTATCATGATAGTTTTTTCTATCGTGATAGTTTTTTCTATCATGATAGTTTTTTCTATCATGATAGTTTTTTCTATCATGATAGTTTTTTCTATCATGATAGTTTTTTCTATCATGAAAGTTTTTTCTATCATGATAGTTTTTTCTATCATGATAGTTTTTTCTATCATGATAGTTTTTTCTATCATGATAGTTTTTTCTATCATGATAGTTTTTTCTATCATGATAGTTTTTTCTATCGTGATAGTTTTTTCTATCATGATAGTTTTTTCTATAATGATAGTTTTTTCAATCGTGATAGTTTTTTCTATCATGATAGTTTTTTCTATCGCGAAAGTTTTTTCTATCGCGAAAGTTTTTTCTATCATGATAGCTTTTTCTATCATGATAGTTTTTTCTATCGTGATAGTTTTTTCTATCATGATAGTTTTTTCTATCATGATAGTTTTTTCTATCATGATAGTTTTTTCTATCATGATAGTTTTTTCTATCGTGATAGTTTTTTCTATCATGATAGTTTTTTCTATCATGATAGTTTTTTCTATCATGATAGTTTTTTCTATCGTGATAGTTTTTTCTATCATGATAGTTTTTTCTATCATGATAGTTTTTTCTATCACGATAGTTTTTTCTATCATGATAGTTTTTTCTATCGTGATAGTTTTTTCTATCATGATAGTTTTTTCTATCATGATAGTTTTTTCTAACATGATAGTTTTTTCTATCATGATAGTTTTTTCTATCACGATAGTTTTTTCTGTCATGATAGTTTTTTTTATCGTGATAGTTTTTTCTATCATGATAGTTTTTTCTATCATGAAAGTTTTTTCTATCATGATAGTTTTTTCTATCATGATAGTTTTTTCTATCATGATAGTTTTTTCTATCATGATAGTTTTTTCTATCATGATAGTTTTTTCTAACATGATAGTTTTTTCTATCGTGATAGTTTTTTCTATCATGATAGTTTTTTCTATCATGATAGTTTTTTTCTATCATTGTAGTTTTTTCTATCATGATAGTTTTTTCTAACATGATAGTTTTTTCTATCATGATAGTTTTTTCTATCACGATAGTTTTTTCTGTCATGATAGTTTTTTCTATCGTGATAGTTTTTTCTATCATGATAGTTTTTTCTATCATGAAAGTTTTTTCTATCATGATAGTTTTTTCTATCATGATAGTTTTTTCTATCATGATAGTTTTTTCTATCATGATAGTTTTTTCTATCATGATAGTTTTTTCTATCATGATAGTTTTTTCTATCACGATAGTTTTTTCTATCATGATAGTTTTTTCTATCGTGATAGTTTTTTCTATCATGATAGTTTTTTCTATCATGATAGTTTTTTCTATCATGATAGTTTTTTCTATCGTGATAGTTTTTTCTATCATGATAGTTTTTTCTATCATGATAGTTTTTTCTATCATGATAGTTTTTTCTATCATGATAGTTTTTTCTAACATGATAGTTTTTTCTATCGTGATAGTTTTTTCTATCACGATAGTTTTTTCTGTCATGATAGTTTTTTCTATCGTGATAGTTTTTTCTATCATGATAGTTTTTTCTATCATGATAGTTTTTTTTATCATGATAGTTTTTTCTATCATGATAGTTTTTTCTATCATGATAGTTTTTTCTATCATGATAGTTTTTTCTATCATGATAGTTTTTTCTATCATGATAGTTTTTTCTATCATGATAGTTTTTTCTATCATGATAGTTTTTTCTATCGTGATAGTTTTTTCTATCATGATAGTTTTTTCTATCATGATAGTTTTTTCTATCGTGATAGTTTTTTCTATCATGATAGTTTTTTCTATCGCGAAAGTTTTTTCTATCATGATAGCTTTTTCTATCATGATAGTTTTTTCAATCATGATAGTTTTTTCTATCGTGACAGTTTTTCTATCATGATAGTTTTTTTATCGTGATAGTTTTTTCTATCATGATAGTTTTTTAGATCATGATAGTTTTTTCTATCATGATAGTTTTTTCTATCATGATAGTTTTTTCTATCGTGATAGTTTTTTCTATCATGATAGTTTTTTCTATCATGATAGTTTTTTCTATTGCAATAGTTTTTTCAATCATGATAGTTTTTTCTATCATGATAGTTTTTTCTATCATGATAGTTTTTTCTATCATGATAGTTTTTTCTATCATGATAGTTTTTTCTATCATGATAGTTTTTTCTATCGTGATAGTTTTTTCTATCATGACAGTTTTTTCTATCGTGATAGTTTTTTCTATCGTGATAGTTTTTTCTATCATGATAGTTTTTTCTATCGTGATAGTTTTTTCTATCATGATAGTTTTTTCTATCGTGATAGTTTTTTCTATCATGATAGTTTTTTCTATCGTGATAGTTTTTTCTATCGTGATAGTTTTTTCCATCATGATAGTTTTTTCTATCGTGATAGTTTTTTCTATCATGATAGTTTTTTCTATCGTGATAGTTTTTTCTATCATGATAGTTTTTTCTATCATGATAGTTTTTTCTATCATGATAGTTTTTTCTATCATGATAGTTTTTTCTATCATGATAGTTTTTTCTATCGTGATAGTTTTTTCTATCATGATAGTTTTTTCTATCATGATAGTTTTTTCTATCATGATAGTTTTTTCTATCATGATAGTTTTTTCTATCATGATAGTTTTTTCTATCGTGATAGTTTTTTCTATCATGATAGTTTTTTCTATCATGATAGTTTTTTCTATCATGATAGTTTTTTCTATCGTGATAGTTTTTTTATCATGATAGTTTTTTCTATCGTGATAGTTTTTTCTATCATGATAGATTTTTCTATCATGATAGTTTTTTCTATCATTGTAGTTTTTTCTATCGTGATAGTTTTTTCTATCATGATAGTTTTTTCTATCGTGATAGTTTTTTCTATCATGATAGTTTTTTCTATCGTGATAGTTTTTTCTATCATGATAGTTTTTTCTATCATGATAGTTTTTTCTTTCATGATAGTTTTTTCTATCATGATAGTTTTTTCTATCATGATAGTTTTTTCTATTGCGATAGTTTTTTCAATCATGATAGTTTTTTCTATCATGATAGTTTTTTCTATTAGATAGTTTTTTCTATCATGATAGTTTTTTCTATCGTGATAGTTTTTTCTATCATGATAATTTTTTCTATCGTGATAGTTTTTTCTATCATGATAGTTTTTTCTATCATGATAGTTTTTTCTATCATGATAGTTTTTTCTATCGTGATAGTTTTTTCTATCATGATAGTTTTTTCTATCATGATAGTTTTTTCTATCATAGTTTTTTCTATCATGATAGTTTTTTCTATCATGATAGTTTTTTCTATCATGATAGTTTTTTCTATCATGATAGTTTTTTCTATCATGATAGTTTCTTCTATCGTGATAGTTTTTCCTATCATGATAGTTTTTTCTATCATGATAGTTTTTTCTATTATGATAGTTTTTTCTATCGTGATAGTTTTTTCTATCGTGATAGTTTTTTCTATCATGATAGTTTTTTCTATCGTGATAGTTTTTTCTATCGTGATAGTTTTTTCTATCATGATAGTTTTTTCTATCATGATAGTTTTTTCTATCATGATAGTTTTTTCTATCGTGATAGTTTTTTCTATCATGATAGTTTTTTCTATCGTGATAGTTTTTTCTATCATGATAGTTTTTTCTATCATGATAGTTTTTTCTATCATGATAGTTTTTTCTATCGTGATAGTTTTTTCTATCATGATAGTTTTTTCTATCATGATAGTTTTTTCTATCGTGATAGTTTTTTCTATCATGATAGTTTTTTCTATCGTGATAGTTTTTTCTATCATGATAGTTTTTTCTATCATGATAGTTTTTTCTATCATGATAGTTTTTTCTATCGTGATAGTTTTTTCTATCATGATAGTTTTTTCTATCATGATAGTTTTTTCTATCGTGATAGTTTTTTCTATCATGATAGTTTTTTCTATCATGATAGTTTTTTCTATCGTGATAGTTTTTTCTATCATGATAGTTTTTTCTATCAAGATAGTTTTTTCTATCGTGATAGTTTTTTCTATCATGATAGTTTTTTCTATCGTGATAGTTTTTTCTATCATGATAGTTTTTTCTATCATGATAGTTTTTTCTATCGTGATAGTCTTTTCTATCATGATAGTTTTTTCTATCGTGATAGTTTTTTCTATCATGATAGTTTTTTCTATCGTGATAGTTTTTTCTATCATGATAGTTTTTTTCTATCATGATAGTTTTTTCTATCTTGATAGTTTTTTCTATCATGATAGTTTTTTCTATCATGATAGTTTTTTTTATCGTGATAGTTTTCTCTATCATGATAGTTTTTTCTATCATGATAGTTTTTTCTATCATGATATTTTTTTCTATCATGATAGTTTTTTCTATCATGATAGTTTTTTCTATCGTGATAGTTTTTTCTATCATGATAGTTTTTTCTATCGTGATAATTTTTTCTATCATGATAGTTTTTTCTATCATGATAGTTTTTTCTATCGTGATAGTTTTTTCTATCATGATAGTTTTTTCTATCGTGATAGTTTTTTCTATCATGATAGTTTTTTCTATCATGATAGTTTTTTCTATCATGATAGTTTTTTCTATCATGATAGTTTTTTCTATCATGATAGTTTTTTCTATCGTGATAGTTTTTTCTATCATGATAGTTTTTTCTATCATGATAGTTTTTTCTATCATGATAGTTTTTTCTATCATGATAGTTTTTTCTATCATGATAGTTTTTTTTATCGTGATAGTTTTCTCTATCATGATAGTTTTTTCTATCATGATAGTTTTTCTATCATGATAGTTTTTTCTATCATGATAGTTTTTTCTATCATGATAGTTTTTTCTATCGTGATAGTTTTTTCTATCATGATAGTTTTTTCTATCGTGATAGTTTTTTCTATCATGATAGTTTTTTCTATCATGATAGTTTTTTCTATCGTGATAGTCTTTTCTATCATGATAGTTTTTTCTATCGTGATAGTTTTTTCTATCATGATAGTTTTTTCTATCGTGATAGTTTTTTCTATCATGATAGTTTTTTTCTATCATGATAGTTTTTTCTATCTTGATAGTTTTTTCTATCATGATAGTTTTTTCTATCGTGATAGTTTTTTCTATCATGATAGTTTTTTCTATCATGATAGTTTTTTCTAACATGATAGTTTTTTCTATCGTGATAGTTTTTTCTATCATGATAGTTTTTCCTATCATGATAGTTTTTGCTATCATGATAGTTTTTTCTATCGTGATAGTTTTTTCTATCATGATAGTTTTTTCTATCATGATAGTTTTTTCTATCGTGATAGTTTTTTCTATCATGATAGTTTTTTCTATCATGATAGTTTTTTCTATCGTGATAGTTTTTTCTATCATGATAGTTTTTTCTATCGTGATAGTTTTTTCTATCATGATAGTTTTTTCTATCGTGATAGTTTTTTCTATCATGATAGTTTTTTCTATCGTGATATTTTTTTCTATCATGATAGTTTTTTCTATCATGATAGTTTTTTCTATCGTGATAGTTTTTTCTATCATGATAGTTTTTTTTATCATGATAGTTTTTTCTATCATGATAGTTTTTTCTATCGTGATAGTTTTTTCTATCATGATAGTTTATTCTATCATGATAGTTTTTCTATCATGATAGTTTTTTCTATCATGATAGTTTTTTCTATCATGATAGTTTTTTCTATCATGATAGTTTTTTCTATCATGATAGTTTTTTCTATCGTGATAGTTTTTTATATCATGATAGTTTTTTCTATCATGATAGTTTTTTCTATCACGATAGTTTTTTCTATCGTGATAGTTTTTTCTATCATGATAGTTTTTTCTATCGTGATAGTTTTTTCTATCATGATAGTTTTTTCTATCGTGATAGTTTTTTCTATCATGATAGCTTTTTCTATCATGATAGTTTTTTCTTTCATGATAGTTTTTTCTATCATGATAGTTTTTTCTATCATGATAGTTTTTTCTATTGCGATAGTTTTTTTAATCATGATAGTTTTTTCTATCATGATAGTTTTTTCTATCATGATAGTTTTTTCTATCATGATAGTTTTTTCTATCATGATAGTTTTTTCTATCATGATAGTTTCTTCTATCGTGATAGTTTTTTCTATCATGATAGTTTTTTCTATCGTGATAGTTTTTTCTATCATGATAGTTTTTTCTATCATGATAGTTTTTTCTATCACGATAGTTTTTTCTGTCATGATAGTTTTTTCTATCATGATAGTTTTTTCTATCATGATAGTTTTTTCTATCATGATAGTTTTTTCTATCATGATAGTTTTTTCTATTATGATAGTTTTTTTCTATCGTGATAGTTTTTTCTATCATGATAGTTTTTTCTATCATGATAGTTTTTTCTATCATGATAGTTTTTTCTATCATGATAGTTTTTTCTATCGTGATAGTTTTTTCTATCATAAACTATCATGATAGAAAAACTATCATGATAGAAAAAACTTTCGCGATAGAAAAAACTATCATGATAGAAAAAACTATCACGATAGAAAAAACTATCATGATAGAAAAAACTATCATGATAGAAAAAACTATCATGATAGAAAAAACTATCATGATAGAAAAAACTATCATGATAGAGAAAACTATCACGATAAAAAAAACTATCATGATAGAAAAAACTATCATGATAGAAAAAACTATCAAGATAGAAAAAACTATCACGATAGAAAAAACTATCATGATAGAAAAAACTATCATGATAGAAAAAATTATCACGATAGAAAAAACTATCATGATAGAAAAAACTATCACGATAGAAAAAACTATCATGATAGAAAAAACTATCACGATAGAAAAAACTATCATGATAGAAAAAACTATCACGATAGAAAAAACTATCATGATAGAAAAAACTATCACGATAGAAAAAACTATCATGATAGAAAAAACTATCACGATAGAAAAAACTATCATGATAGAAAAAACTATCATGATAGAAAAAACTATCATGATAGAAAAAACTATCATGAAAGAAAAAACTATCATGATAGAAAAAACTATCACGATAGAAAAAACTATCATGACAGAAAAAACTATCATGATAGAAAAAACTATCATGATAGAAAAAACTATCATGATAGAAAAAACTATCACGATAGAAAAAACCATCATGATAGAAAAAACTATCACGATAGAAAAAACTATCATGATAGAAAAAACTATCATGATAGAAAAAACTATCATGATAGAAAAAACTATCATGATAGAAAAAACTATCATGATTGAAAAAACTATCGCAATAGAAAAAACCATCATGATAGAAAAAACTATCATGATAGAAAAAACTATCACGATAGAAAAAACTATCATGATAGAAAAAACTATCATGATAGAAAAAACTATCATGATAGAAAAAATTATCACGATAGAAAAAACTATCATGATAGAAAAAACTATCACGATAGAAAAAACTATCATGATAGAAAAAACTATCATGATAGAAAAAACTATCATGATAGAAGAAACTATCATGATAGAAAAAACTATCATGATAGAAAAAACTATCATGATTGAAAAAACTATCATGATCTAAGAAACTATCATGATAGAAAAAACTATCATGATAGAAAAAACTATCACGATAGAAAAAGCTATCATGATAGAAAAAACTATCGTGATAGAAAAAACTATCATGATCTAAAAAACTATCACGATAGAAAAAACTATCATGATAGAAAAAACTATCACGATAGAAAAAACTATCATGATAGAAAAAACTATCATGATAGAAAAAACTATCACGATAGAAAAAACAATCATGATAGAAAAAACTATCACGATAGAAAAAACTATCATGATAGAAAAAACTATCATGATAGAAAAAACTATCATGATAGAAAAAACTATCATGATAGAAAAAACTATCATGATAGAAAAAACTATCATGATAGAAGAAACTATCATGATAGAAAAAACTATCATGATAGAAAAAACTATCACGATTGAAAAAACTATCATGATCTAAGAAACTATCATGATAGAAAAAACTATCACGATAGAAAAAACTATCATGATAGAAAAAACTATCATGATAGAAAAAACTATCATGATAGAAAAAACTATCATGATAGAAAAAACTATCATGATAGAAAAAACTATCACGATAGAAAAAACTATCGCGATAGAAAAAACTATCATGAAAGAAAAAACTATCATGATAGAAAAAACTATCACGATAGAAGAAACTATCATGATAGAAAAAACTATCATGATAGAAAAAACTATCACGATAGAAAAAACTATCACGATAGATAAAACTATCACGATAGATAAAACTATCATGATAGAAAAAACTATCATGATAGAAAAAACTATCATGATAGAAAAAACTATCACGATAGAAAAAACTATCATGATAGAAAAAACTATCATGATAGAAAAAACTATCATGATAGAAAAAACTATTATGATAGAAAAAACTATCATGATAGAAAAAACTATCACGATAGAAAAAACTATCATGATAGAAAAAACTATCACGATAGAAAAAACTATCATGATAGAAAAAACTATCATGATAGAAAAAACTATCATTGTTTAAGACAAATCTAAATGCTGCCTAATAAGATTATACCATTATGAATTCGCTTCAAATTTATCTATATTTTCGAAAAATTAATTGTTTCAAGAAAGCTTTTTCAATCATTTCCTGCTGGCTTAATAAAATGTTTCCTTCTTCTCATCTGAACATCCAACGTGGTTAGACGCTTTTACTAACCTACTTAAATTATATTGAATAAATTGTAATTTGTTTAAAGTTGAAATAACTAGTTTTTTACTATCATATCTAATCTATATTGGAATCTACCCCAAACATTGGTCCTAACGAGCCGGATTCCTTTTACCAAAATTATAATTAAAAACTAGATAAAATCAATAATCAATCGATTTATTAACCGTTCATCACATGGGAACAAGTGCTTTCCTCTATCATAAAAGCACTTAATTCCACACCAAAAACCATACGAGTTACTCTCTATCAAAATCAAACTTGAGACAAAATTCACACACAACATTTGAATCATCGAAATATCAGAGAAATTCAGCAATCTAAACTGCAGCAAACCTTATCCGCACGCGCTTTGTCATAAGCTTTTCTTCTAAACGAGCGCATCAGTCAGTCAGTTGCTACAAACAATTCAACGCACAACCTCATCAGAAGAAAAAAAATTATCGATCCAAGACTTACCTACATAGTCTACATACCTATTTGGGAAAAGGTACGCACCATACAAGGTACCTACACCTCACACACGACACGATCATTATATCATCATCATCATCATCACATCATCATCATCATCATCATCATCGTCATCATCATCATCATCATCATCATCATCATCATCATCATCATCATCATCATCATCATCATCATCATCATCATCATCATCATCATCATTGACTGGTCAAACACAAAATCCCGCAAGATCAGTCAAATAATACATCAAAAACACTCATCATATACCACACAGTGATCACTTATCGCCACACAGCAGCCAGCAGCAGCATCCAGCTACAGCCAAGATCAGTCAAGAAGCATAAAAAAAAAAAAACAGGTTTGTGCAGTGCAAAGAGTAGTTATTTTAATTTAATTTTCACTATATTTTTCTTTTAATTAAGAACAAAATTATATATTTTTTGCACCTATTTTCTTGTAAGATACTTTAAAGATACTTTAATTTCATATTTAAAATAAGAGATACAAATTTGTATCGGTGAGTGTTGTTAGTTGGTTTTGTGTCGGGTGGTCTGTAGTGGTGAGAGACAGTGTGCCATAGTACTATCGTACTAAATAGTACTTTTAATTTGTTTTTTTTTTTTCTGATTTAATTTTCTTGTGATTCGCTGGGTTTAGTTGTTGATTGCACAATTCTTGACTTTTCTCAAAATCAAAAGCAAACAAAAACCGAATAATTAATTATAAAAAAGTCCAATAAAATTAAGTCAATTTAATTAATAACTACAAAATGACTGCTCTCTCAGAATTTATATTTTGTGCCGATCGTTTAATTAAATCTCACGATGCATTTACAAAAATACCCGAGAAATTCCATACAATCAATAACTTAGAGGCGCGTGTAATCGAGTTAAAAGAATTGTGGTCAGCAGTTAAGGTTTCCTTTATAAAATGTACAAGAGATCGAACAACTGAAATAGGCAAAGACCAAGTCGTGGATCTTGGAACATTAGAATCAAAATACAATTCAAGCAACGAAACATACATATCCTTCTATGGAAGTATTTTAGAACTTATTTCAAATTTAAAGAAGCCAAACCCAGATATAAGTGTTGTGACTTTAGATCCATCTGATTCCTTCAAATGTATTAAAGTGCCAGCTTGTGATACTGATTTCTTTTACGGTGACTACATCACCTGGCCGTCTTTTAGAGACATGTTCGAAGCCGTTTATAAAAATCACCCTAAGTTGGGCCAAGTACAAAAATTGTTTCATTTGCGATCTAAAACGAAAGGTCCTGCGAATGCCATTGTTTCAAAGTTTCCTTTGACCAATGACAGCTTTGATCTAGCATGGGAAGCGTTGAAAAATACTTATGAAAACAAAAGAATTTTAGTAAACAACCAAGTCAAAGTTTTATTTAATCTACCCAAAATGCAAACTGAATCGTCAAAAGGCATTAAAGCGTTACAAAGTGCAATTAATGATTGCCTTGCAACATTAAAATCTCATAACATAAAAACTTTATATTGGGATCCAATCCTTATCTATGCTTGTTCCAATCGTCTTCCTACAGAAACTCTTTCACTGTGGGAACAATCTATTCAAACCCCAAGTGAAGTTCCTACCTGGGTACAAATGGATAAATTCTTAGAATCTCGTTTTAGAATTTTGGAATCTATTTCAGATGTTCAATCAACATCAAGTTTTAGCGCCATAAAAAGAGGAAATAATTCGAAACATAATCATAACCAAACGAAAATCCAAACATTTCATACAAAACCTGTCAATTTTTCTTGTAAAATATGTAAAGAACAGCATCCTTTGCGTAAGTGTTTAAAATTTTTGGAACTACCTGCTAAATCCCGTTATGAACTCATAAGAAAAAACAATTTTTGTACAAATTGTTTATCAGTTACACATACACGTAGTAATTGCAAAAGTATTTATACCTGCAACGTATGTAAAGGCCACCATCATACCTTGCTACATTTTTCAAATTCAAACTCATCTCAAAATCCAAATCAATTATCATACACAGAGACTTCTGTCGATCCAATTATTCCAGAAATAAACAACATACAGTCCACTTCAAATTCGCAACCGTTACCTAATTCTTTGAATCATAACTCTTATCACATCACCTATGACAGAAGTGTTCTTCTTGCGACAGCATTAATAAAGATCCTTCATAATGAAAATCAACACGTATTACGTGCACTTATTGATCCGGGATCTGAAGTGTCTTTTATCTCAGAATCGGCCCAAAATCGGCTTCAGTTACCATACCATTCAATTAGCTCTCAAATTTGTGGCATAAACTCCACATTTGCTGCGAACGCACGAAAACTATGTGTTTTCAAGCTCGTAAATGAGGAAAAACCATCTGAACCAATTATTGGACAGGCCATAGTCTTAAAGAATTTAACGAGCCATCTCCCTCTTTTATCCTTTCAGTTTGATCAATCAAGTTGCTTACAAGGTTTGAAACTTGCAGATCCAACCTTTAATAAGTCAGCGCAAGTCGATTTCCTTGTAGGTGCCGATTTGTACCCTTCAATAATCCGTCCAGGACTTTTAAAAATTTCAGATTCACTTATCGCGCAAAATACACTTTTTGGCTGGATTTTGTCGGGCCCACTTTCAAAGCCTTTGAATGCATTTTCCACTTTTGTATCTAACCCAGCAGATAATCAAACTCTTTTTGATATGAAAAAATTTTGGGAAATAGAAGAGATCCAAAGCTCTAAAAATTCTATCTCTGACGCTGACCAGTTTTGTGAAAATTTATATGAAAGAACAACACAAAAAACCAAAGATGGCAGATATGTCGTGAGGTTACCCTTTAAACCGGAAACAGAAACAACCTTAGGATTGTCCAGACAAATTGCTTTATACCATTTTCTGAGATCTGAAAGATCTCTTTCCAAAAATCCTGATTTACAATCCAAATATTCAGAAGTTATTTCTGAGTATTTAAAATTAGGGCATATGAAAAAAGTATCCTCTCATGAAAAAGTTGAAGACAATGTTGTCTCCTCTTATTACCTTCCCCACCATGCGGTGATAAAACCTGAGAGTGTTTCAACCAAACTTCGAGTCGTTTTTAACGCATCAAGTCCATCGAGCAATGGAAATAGTTTAAACGATTTGTTACATACTGGTCCAGTTCTTCAGCGTGATTTAACAACACTTATATTACGCTGGCGATTTTTCAAATATGTTTTCAATGGCGACCTTGAGAAAATGTACCGCCAAATATTTGTGGATCCAAAAGACACTCCCTTCCAGCGAATTCTTTATCGTAACAAATCTACTTTAGAAATCGAAGATTATGAACTTCTTACCGTTACCTTTGGTGTAAACTGCGCTCCATATCTAGCTCTTCGAACGCTTATCAAACTCGCAGATGATATCAAACAAAAATACCCACTTGCATCAAAAATTATTAAATCTGATTTTTATGTCGATGACCTTTTGTCCGGTGCACATGATATTTTAACCGCACGTAATTGTCAAGCCGAGTTAATAGCAGCATTTAACTCAGCCGGTTTTTCCATTCGGAAATGGACCTCAAATACTCCCTACCTTTTAAACCATTTATCGACTGAGGACGTTCTAAGTAAAGATTTTTTGAATTTAGATGATGGTAGTTCAGTCAAAACTCTAGGCGTTCGCTGGAATGGAAAAGAAGATCATTTCTATTTCACGATTCAGCCATTTAAAATAAGCACAACACCAACGAAACGAGAAGTATTCTCACAAATTTCTCGCTTATTTGATCCTGCTGGATGGTTGGCCCCGGTGATCATAACTGCAAAAATCCTGATGCAGCAAATATGGTCCGAAGGCACATCCTGGGATAATCAACTTTCTTCAGCTTCTGATGAAAAATGGAAAACTTTTATTACACTTTTACCAAAAATAGAGCATCTAACAATCCCTCGTTGGATAGGTTATAAACCGTCGTCAAATATTCAATTTCATGGGTTCTGCGATTCTTCAGAGCAGGCCTATTCTGCAGTTCTTTATATACGAATATTCGATAATCATGATCGTATAGATTCGAATATAATTTGTTCAAAAACTAGAGTGGCTCCACTTAAACAGATATCGCTTCCTCGATTAGAGCTATGCGGAGCAGTTTTGTTATCTAAACTGGTAAAAACATATGTTCAAAGTTTTCCGATCGATGAATACGAGCTTTTTCTATGGACAGACTCATCTATTGTCCTTGCTTGGATTAGCAAACCACCCCGAACTTGGAAAACATTTATAGCCAATAGAACCAGTGAAATTCTAGATAACGTTGGTGATACACAATGGAGACACGTGAAGTCAGCTCAGAATCCCGCTGACCTCGCAACACGAGGAATATCACCTATCGAACTGAAGAATAATTCCCTTTGGTGGAAGGGACCAACATGGCTAAGAGAGCCTGAAAATCAGTGGGAGAAATGTTCTCCAGATGATTTTCAAAAAGAAAGTTTAGAGGTAAAATCTATAAAAACATTTTGCACCAAAATTTCAGAAGATATTCTAGAACGTTTTTCATCTCTTCCTCGCGCATTAAGAGTACTATCATATGTTTTTAGATTTATTCAAAATTCGAAACCAAATACACCGAAAAATTGTCGCTCTAAGACTCTAACTATTAGCCAATCGGAGATCAATCACGTAAAAACCAAACTTATACAATTAGCTCAGGAATTATACTTTCCAAACGAATATCGACTTTTATCAGATAGAAAACCAATACCTACAAAAAGTACTTTACTTTCTCTCAATCCTATCTTAGACTCCAACCATCTGCTGAGGGTAAATGGAAGATTGAGTAATGCTCCACTCTCTTTTAGCGAACGTCATCCAATTATCATCCCTTACAATTCTCGTTACGCATGTCTGTTAATAGATTACATACATAAACTCTCCATGCATGGAGGTAATGCACTTGTCTTAAGATTAGTAAGACAAGATACTTGGATTCCCAAGGTCAAAAACCTGATTAAATCTCGACTCCATCTTTGTAAAACGTGTGTAATCTACAAAAAACAAACGCAAAAACAAATAATGGCTGTATTGCCAACCGAAAGATGTTCCTTTTCGCCTTCCTTTACATATACAGCAGTAGATTTTGCTGGTCCTTTCGACATTAAAAGTTTCAATGGTCGTAATTGCCGTATTACCAAAGGTTATACTTGTATCTTTGTCTGTTTTTCAACCAAGGCAATTCACCTTGAAGCTGTGAGTGACCTCTCAACCAAAGCGTTCCTGGCTGCATTTTCTCGTTTTGTAGCAAGACGAGGTCTTCCGAAGGAAGTCTTTTCAGACCATGGCACCAATTTTGTCGGTGCTGATAACGCCCTGAAAAAGGATTTTCAAGCTCTACTTGAAGCTGCTCCAAATCAAGTATCTAATAAATTTAGTATTCAAGGTCTTATATGGAAATTTATCCCACCTGGTTCACCCCATATGGGAGGCCTATGGGAAGCCGGGGTTAAGAGTTTCAAAACTCATTTCAAGAAAGTTATTGAAACCAATAAATTTACTTATGAGGAATTCTCAACAATATTAGCTCGCATCGAAGCTTGTTTGAATTCTCGACCCATATCCCCAATGTCCGAGAATCCTACCGACTTATCAGCCTTAACTCCTGGCCACTTTTTACGTGGCGGTCCCCTGATCTCTGCTCCGGAGCCTGAAATACCAGAAAACTCTCTTTCCATCATTAATCGATGGGAAAAAGTCAAATTCATGCAACAAGAATTCTGCCGACGCTGGAAACAAGAATATTTAAAGGAGCTTCACAAACGATACAAGTGGCAGACTCCCGAACCCGATGTCCAAATAAATGATCTAGTTGTTATAAAAAATGAAAATCTTCCTTCGACAGAATGGCGTCTAGGACGTGTCATTAAAACCCATAAAGGGACTGATGGAAAGGTCAGAGTTGTCACGATTAGAACTAAGCTGGGCGAAATTACAAGACCAATCGTTAAAATTTGCGTTCTTCCAATGCAACAATCCAGCGAAATAAAACCAACTACTAAAAGTACTTGATCTAAAAACTTCAATTATTTTAAATGAGTTTATTCTCATTGAAAATGTAGATCAAAATGGAACTACATACATTTCTCTTGAATTTTTTAGATGGAGTATCTTTAAACTCACTAAGAACTAAGCTCAAAATATTAAAACCTATAAAAAAAAAACCAATTAAAGGAACTCTTTGACGTATAGAAAAATAGTATGAAAGTAGGTGCAAAAAGGCCTATAATACAATATATACCTATTTATTGATATCTTTAAGTACCTTTGCATTGCACTGAACTTAGAATTATTGTAATGAACTTTTGAAATTTTTAGGGAATAGAAATGTAATTGTTAGGTTAGATTAAATATTTAATTTAATTTTGTATTTAGCCGCTTCACGGCAAGGCGGCCGGTAATGTTTAAGACAAATCTAAATGCTGCCTAATAAGATTATACCATTATGAATTCGCTTCAAATTTATCTATATTTTCGAAAAATTAATTGTTTCAAGAAAGCTTTTTCAATCATTTCCTGCTGGCTTAATAAAATGTTTCCTTCTTCTCATCTGAACATCCAACGTGGTTAGACGCTTTTACTAACCTACTTAAATTATATTGAATAAATTGTAATTTGTTTAAAGTTGAAATAACTAGTTTTTTACTATCATATCTAATCTATATTGGAATCTACCCCAAACAATCATGATAGAAAAAACTATCATGATAGAAAAAACTATCATGATAGAAAAAACTATCATGATAAAAAAACTATCATGATTGAAAAAACTATCGCAATAGAAAAAACTATCATGATAGAAAAAACTATCATGATAGAAAAAACTATCACGATAGAAAAAACTATCATGATAGAAAAAACTATCGTGATAGAAAAAACTATCATGATCTAAGAAACTATCACGATAGAAAAAACTATCATGATAGAAAAAACTATCACGATAGAAAAAACAATCATGATAGAAAAAACTATCATGATAGAAAAAACTATCACGATAGAAAAAACAATCATGATAGAAAAAACTATCACGATAGAAAAAACTATCATGATAGAAAAAACTATCACGATAGAAAAAACTATCATGATAGAAAAAACTATCATGATAGAAAAAACTATCATGATAGAAAAAACTATCATGATAGATAAAACTATCATGATAGAAAAAACTATCACGATAGAAAAAACTATCATTATAGAAAAAACTATCATGATAGAAAAAACTATCATGATAGAAAAAACTATCACGATAGAAAAAACTATCATGATAGAAAAAACTATCACGATAGAAAAAACTATCATGATAGAAAAAACTATCATGATAGAAAAAACAATCATGATAGAAAAAACTATCACGATAGAAAAAACTATCATGATAGAAAAAACTATCACGATAGAAAAAACTATCATGATAGAAAAAACTATCATGATAGAAAAAACTATCATGATAGAAAAAACTATCATGATAGAAAAAACTATCACGATAGAAAAAACTATCATGATCTAAGAAACTATCATGATAGAAAAAATTATCGCGATAGAAAAAACTATCATGATAGAAAAAACTATCATGATAGAAAAAACTATCATGATAGAAAAAACTATCATGATAGAAAAAACTATCATGATAGAAAAAACTATCACGATAGAAAAAACTATCATGATCTAAGAAACTATCATGATAGAAAAAACTATCGCGATAGAAAAAACTATCATGATCTAAAAAACTATCATGATAGAAAAAACTATCATGATAGAAAAAACTATCACGATAGAAAAAACTATCATGATCTAAGAAACTATCATGATAGAAAAAACTATCACGATAGAAAAAACTATCATGATAGAAAAAACTATCATGATAGAAAAAACTATCATGATAGAAAAAACTATTATTATAGATAAAACTATCATGATAGAAAAAACTATCACGATAGAAAAAACTATCACGATAGAAAAAACTATCATGATAGAAAAAACTATCGTGATAGAAAAAACTATCATGATCTAAAAAACTATCACGATAGAAAAAACTATCATGATAGAAAAAACTATCACGATAGAAAAAACTATCATGATAGAAAAAACTATCATGATAGAAAAAACTATCACGATAGAAAAAACAATCATGATAGAAAAAACTATCACGATAGAAAAAACTATCATGATAGAAAAAACTATCACGATAGAAAAAACTATCATGATAGAAAAAACTATCATGATAGAAAAAACTATCATGATAGAAAAAACTATCATGATAGATAAAACTATCATGATAGAAAAAACTATCACGATAGAAAAAACTATCATTATAGAAAAAACTATCATGATAGAAAAAACTATGATGGTAGAAAAAACTATCATGATAGAAAAAACTATCATGATAGAAAAAACTATCATGATAGAAAAAACTATCACGATAGAAAAAACTATCATGATCTAAGAAACTATCATGATAGAAAAAACTATCGCGATAGAAAAAACTATCATGATAGAAAAAACTATCATGATAGAAAAAACTATCATGATAGAAAAAACTATCATGATAGAAAAAACTATCATGATAGAAAAAACTATCATGATAGAAAAAACTATCACATTAGAAAAAACTATCATGATCTAAGAAGCTATCATGATAGAAAAAACTATCGCGATAGAAAAAACTATCATGATAGAAAAAACTATCATGATAGAAAAAACTATCATGATAGAAAAAACTATCACGATAGAAAAAACTATCATGATCTAAGAAACTATCATGATAGAAAAAACTATCACGATAGAAAAAACTATCATGATAGAAAAAACTATCATGATAGAAAAAACTATCATGATAGAAAAAACTATCATGATAGAAAAAACTATCATGATAGAAAAAACTATCACGATAGAAAAAACTATCGCGATAGAAAAAACTATCATGATAGAAAAAACTATCATGATAGAAAAAACTATCACGATAGAAGAAACTTTCATGATAGAAAAAACTATCATGATAGAAAAAACTATCATGATAGAAAAAACTATCACGATAGATAAAACTATCACGATAGATAAAACTATCATAATAGAAAAAACTATCATGATAGAAAAAACTATCATGATAGAAAAAACTATCACGATAGAAAAAACAATCATGATAGAAAAAACTATCACGATAGAAAAAACTATCATGATAGAAAAAACTATCACGATAGAAAAAACTATCATGATAGAAAAAACTATCATGATAGAAAAAACTATCATGATAGAAAAAACTATCATGATAGAAAAAACTATCATGATAGAAAAAACTATTATGATAGAAAAAACAATCACGATAGAAAAAACTATCATAATCTAAGAAACTATCATGATAGAAAAAATTATCGCGATAGAAAAAACTATCATGATAGAAAAAACTATCATGATAGAAAAAACTATCATGATAGAAAAAACTATCATGATTGAAAAAACTATCGCAATAGAAAAAACTATCATGATAGAAAAAACTATCATGATAGACAAAACTATCACGATAGAAAAAACTATCATGATAGAAAAAACTATCGTGATAGAAAAAACTATCATGATCTAAAAAACTATCACGATAGAAAAAATTATCATGATAGAAAAAACTATCACGATAGAAAAAACTATCATGATAGAAAAAACTATCATGATAGAAAAAACTATCACGACAGAAAAAACAATCATGATAGAAAAAACTATCACGATAGAAAAAACTATCATGATAGAAAAAACTATCATGATAGAAAAAACTATCATGATAGAAGAAACTATCATGATAGAAAAAACTATCATGGTAGAAAAAACTATCACGATAGAAAAAACTATCGCGATAGAAAAAACTATCATGATCTAAGAAACTATCATGATAGAAAAAACTATCACGATAGAAAAAACTATTATGATAGAAAAAACTATCATGATAGAAAAAACTATCACGATAGAAAAAACTATCATGATAGAAAAAACTATCATGATAGAAAAAAACTATCGTGATAGAAAAAACTATCATGATAGAAAAAACTATCACGATAGAAAAAACTATCACGATAGAAAAAACTATCATGATAGAAAAAACTATCATGATAGAAAAAACTATCACGATAGAAGAAACTATCATGATAGAAAAAACTATCATGGTAGAAAAAACTATCATGATAGAAAAAACTATCACGATAGATAAAACTATCACGATGGATAAAACTATCATGATAGAAAAAACTATCATGATAGAAAAAACTATCATGATAGAAAAAACTATCACGATAGAAAAAACTATCATGATAGAAAAAACTATCATGATAGAAAAAACTATCACGATAGAAAAAACTATCATGATAGAAAAAACTATTATGATAGAAAAAACTATCATGATAGAAACAACTATCACGATAGAAAAAACTATCATGATAGAAAAAACTATCACGATAGAAAAAACTATCATGATAGAAAAAACTATCATGATAGAAAAAACTATCATGATAGAAAAAACTATCATGATAGAAAAAACTATCATGATAGAAAAAACTATCATGATAGAAAAAACTATCACGATAGAAAAAACTATCATGATAGAAAAAACTATCGTGATAGAAAAAACTATCATGATCTAAAAAACTATCACGATAGAAAAAACTATCATGATAGAAAAAACTATCACGATAGAAAAAACTATCATGATAGAAAAAACTATCATGATAGAAAAAACTATCACGATAGAAAAAACTATCATGATAGAAAAAACTATCATGATAGAAAAAACTATCATGATAGAAAAAACTATCATGATAGAAAAAACTATCATGATAGAAAAAACTATCATGATAGAAAAAACTATCATGATAGAAAAAACTATCATGATAGAAAAAACTATCACGATAGAAAAAACTATCATGATAGAAAAAACTATCGTGATAGAAAAAACTATCATGATCTAAAAAACTATCACGATAGAAAAAACTATCATGATAGAAAAAACTATCACGATAGAAAAAACTATCATGATAGAAAAAACTATCATGATAGAAAAAACTATCACGATAGAAAAAACTATCATGATAGAAAAAACTATCACATTAGAAAAAACTATCATGATCTAAGAAGCTATCATGATAGAAAAAACTATCGCGATAGAAAAAACTATCATGATAGAAAAAACTATCATGATAGAAAAAACTATCATGATAGAAAAAACTATCACGATAGAAAAAACTATCATGATCTAAGAAACTATCATGATAGAAAAAACTATCACGATAGAAAAAACTATCATGATAGAAAAAACTATCATGATAGAAAAAACTATCATGATAGAAAAAACTATCATGATAGAAAAAACTATCATGATAGAAAAAACTATCACGATAGAAAAAACAATCGCGATAGAAAAAACTATCATGATAGAAAAAACTATCATGATAGAAAAAACTATCACGATAGAAGAAACTTTCATGATAGAAAAAACTATCATGATAGAAAAAACTATCATGATAGAAAAAACTATCACGATAGATAAAACTATCACGATAGATAAAACTATCATAATAGAAAAAACTATCATGATAGAAAAAACTATCATGATAGAAAAAACTATCACGATAGAAAAAACAATCATGATAGAAAAAACTATCACGATAGAAAAAACTATCATGATAGAAAAAACTATCACGATAGAAAAAACTATTATGATAGAAAAAACTATCATGATAGAAAAAACTATCATGATAGAAAAAACTATCATGATAGAAAAAACTATCATGATAGAAAAAACTATTATGATAGAAAAAACAATCACGATAGAAAAAACTATCATAATCTAAGAAACTATCATGATAGAAAAAATTATCGCGATAGAAAAAACTATCATGATAGAAAAAACTATCATGATAGAAAAAACTATCATGATAGAAAAAACTATCATGATTGAAAAAACTATCGCAATAGAAAAAACTATCATGATAGAAAAACCTATCATGATAGAAAAAACTATCACGATAGAAAAAACTATCATGATAGAAAAAACTATCGTGATAGAAAAAACTATCATGATCTAAAAAACTATCACGATAGAAAAAATTATCATGATAGAAAAAACTATCACGATAGAAAAAACTATCATGATAGAAAAAACTATCATGATAGAAAAAACTATCACGACAGAAAAAACAATCATGATAGAAAAAACTATCACGATAGAAAAAACTATCATGATAGAAAAAACTATCATGATAGAAAAAACTATCATGATAGAAGAAACTATCATGATAGAAAAAACTATCATGGTAGAAAAAACTATCACGATAGAAAAAACTATCGCGATAGAAAAAACTATCATGATCTAAGAAACTATCATGATAGAAAAAACTATCACGATAGAAAAAACTATTATGATAGAAAAAACTATCATGATAGAAAAAACTATCACGATAGAAAAAACTATCATGATAGAAAAAACTATCATGATAGAAAAAAACTATCGTGATAGAAAAAACTATCATGATAGAAAAAACTATCACGATAGAAAAAACTATCACGATAGAAAAAACTATCATGATAGAAAAAACTATCATGATAGAAAAAACTATCACGATAGAAGAAACTATCATGATAGAAAAAACTATCATGGTAGAAAAAACTATCATGATAGAAAAAACTATCACGATAGATAAAACTATCACGATGGATAAAACTATCATGATAGAAAAAACTATCATGATAGAAAAAACTATCATGATAGAAAAAACTATCACGATAGAAAAAACTATCATGATAGAAAAAACTATCATGATAGAAAAAACTATCACGATAGAAAAAACTATCATGATAGAAAAAACTATTATGATAGAAAAAACTATCATGATAGAAACAACTATCACGATAGAAAAAACTATCATGATAGAAAAAACTATCACGATAGAAAAAACTATCATGATAGAAAAAACTATCATGATAGAAAAAACTATCATGATAGAAAAAACTATCATGATAGAAAAAACTATCATGATAGAAAAAACTATCATGATAGAAAAAACTATCACGATAGAAAAAACTATCATGATAGAAAAAACTATCGTGATAGAAAAAACTATCATGATCTAAAAAACTATCACGATAGAAAAAACTATCATGATAGAAAAAACTATCACGATAGAAAAAACTATCATGATAGAAAAAACTATCATGATAGAAAAAACTATCACGATAGAAAAAACAATCATGATAGAAAAAACTATCACGATAGAAAAAACTATCATGATGGAAAAAACTATCACGATAGAAAAAACTATTATGATAGAAAAAACTATCATGATAGAAAAAACTATCATGATAGAAAAAACTATCATGATAGATAAGACTATCATGATAGAAAAAACTATCACGATAGAAAAAACTATCATTATAGAAAAAACTATCATGATAGAAAAAACTATCATGATAGAAAAAACTATCATGATAGAAAAAACTATCATGATAGAAAAAACTATCATGATAGAAAAAACTATCACGATAGAAAAAACTATCATGATCTAAGAAGCTATCATGATAGAAAAAACTATCGCGATAGAAAAAACTATCATGATAGAAAAAACTATCATGATAGAAAAAACTATCATGATAGAAAAAACTATCACGATAGAAAAAACTATCATGATCTAAGAAACTATCATGATAGAAAAAACTATCACGATAGAAAAAACTATCATGATAGAAAAAACTATCATGATAGAAAAAACTATCATGATAGAAAAAACTATCATGATAGAAAAAACTATCATGATAGAAAAAACTATCACGATAGAAAAAACTATCGCGATAGAAAAAACTATCATGATAGAAAAAACTATCATGATAGAAAAAACTATCACGATAGAAGAAACTATCATGATAGAAAAAACTATCATGATAGAAAAAACTATCATGATAGAAAAAACTATCACGATAGATAAAACTATCACGATAGATAAAACTATCATGATAGAAAAAACTATCATGATAGAAAAAACTATCATGATAGAAAAAACTATCACGATAGAAAAAACAATCATGATAGAAAAAACTATCACGATAGAAAAAACTATCATGATAGAAAAAACTATCACGATAAAAAAAACTATCATGATAGAAAAAACTATCATGATAGAAAAAACTATCATGATAGAAAAAACTATCATGATAGAAAAAACTATCATGATAGAAAAAACTATCATGATAGAAAAAACTATTACGATAGAAAAAACTATCACGATAGAAAAAACTATCATGATCTAAGAAACTATCATGATAGAAAAAATTATCGCGATAGAAAAAACTATCATGATAGAAAAAACTATCATGATAGACAAAACTATCATAATAGAAAAAAACTATCATGATAGAAAAAACTATCATGATAGAAAAAACTATCATGATAGAAAAAGCTATCATGATAGAAAAAACTATCACGATAGAAAAAACTATCATGATAGAAAAAACTATCACGATAAAAAAAACTATCATGATAGAAAAAACTATCATGATAGAAAAAACTATCATGATAGAAAAAAGTATCATGATAGAAAAAACTATCATGATAGAAAAAACTATCATGATTGAAAAAACTATCGCAATAGAAAAAACTATCATGATAGAAAAAACTATCATGATAGAAAAAACTATCACGATAGAAAAAACTATCATGATAGAAAAAACTATCGTGATAGAAAAAACTATCATGATCTAAAAAACTATCACGATAGAAAAAACTATCATGATAGAAAAAACTATCACGATAGAAAAAACTATCATGATAGAAAAAACTATCATGGGGCGATTCCATTCTCGCGGGTGCAACAGTTAGACTCACTTTGGGTATATTTATAGGAAAATACAAACTTATTTTAATGAAATTACTACTTGAAGGGTTACATTTTGACCTAATAATTTTGGGTTAATTTATAAAATTTAAATGAAATAAATAAATCGTCGGAAAAAAGGTTTCAAAGTACGATCGCGGGTGCAACGAATTTGGCCCACCTTTCTGGATCATAGTACGAAAAACACAAAAGTCTGTTAATTGAGAAACATTTATTATATTATTCTGACATTATATTGAACGACGTATATCCAAACAACTAAAGAAATAAAAATAAAGTTAGAAAACAAAAATAAAGAACGAATTTTTCGATCTTATAGCAATCGCGGGTGCAACGTCAAATTATCGCGGGTGCAACCCGTCTAACTTTAATGAATATTTGCATAAAAAAATGATATTAAGGAACTGGATTAGAGATTAAGTAAAGTTAGTAAACTTCTCTATTAACTATTACTAAGTTTGTATCAATTATGTCAATATCTTTCGAAAATAATGTGTACATATTATTGCCATCAATATTTTTTATGTTGCTTGCAGTTTAACGATCATTTCTTCAATTTTCTTCAGAATTTGTGATCTTACAACTCCTCTTCATCCATATCGCTTAGCCACGACCCCACGTAACAATATTGTTTAATTTTTTTGTCGAACTTGCCGGGCACTGTAAGAGAACATAGATACAAACCCTGCGCAAATATCTTTTGGCAAGACTGTTGCAGTGAAAAAAGTACAGGTTTCAAAGCATGCCTCTGCTGGTAATATAAAAAGTTCAAGAAACTTTATTGGCGATTAATCTTCGGAATCACTAAAAACATCGGAAACGCGCAGTTTTTGCATTTTAATGAGGAGGGATTGGCCCGATGTATGTATCTACAAACAGAGGAGCAGATATATCAGAAAACAGAATTTTTTCGTGCACCGATGGTATAAGTGGCTTCAAATCATCATCTTTCCAATAACTATCTGTTTCGATAATGGTGGATTTCAAAATATCTGTGCTCTTGCAACGAGACAATGAGGTTAGTCTTCTATGATGTCTTCTGATTTGAAAAACAAAAATTGATTGAATACCCGGTATATTTTTCAATCTTTCCCATTTATCATCTAACACGCCTTTCCCTTCTTCAATTTGTTGTTTAGAAATAAATATTAATAAGATGTTTTTTGAGAGATTGCGTGCCCCGTTATAAAATTCCTTGTTTCCGTGCCATTTAATTTAAATTTTTATAAAAAAGAACAAAATATTATATTAAATTATTAAAACAAAAACAATCTTGAACAACAAAAACTATAATTCAAGTCATATTTTAATATAAAATATAATACATCACTCAATAATGTTAGTTGTCAGTAAGTTGCACCCGCGATCCTAATTTGACGATCGCGGGTGCAACCAATTTGAATCAACGTTTTTTCAAAATTCAATCTGGAATCTACTCCTGATAACAACTGATTTAATTTTGTTTTTGGTTATTTCTTACTTTCACAAAGTTTCAAAATGATAGCACTTTATTTCTATGAGAAAAACAAACTTTTATATCTTTTAGATCGCGGGTGCAACAAACTTTCAACGGCTTTTTGCGATAAAAATACTTAAAAAGTAATAACAAATATTTTAATAATTTTGGGAAAAGATTAAATCACATTTGTGACCACACGCCTAACAAGTTAATCATTACCTCAAGCTGTCTGTAATGACTATTTCGCGCTGTGTAAACAGTCATGATAATTGCAGTTTGCGCCGACCTTTCGGATGACAATTTTGCCAAGCTGAAAAAAAATGGTTTTCTTTAAATTTTGTCAACTAATTTTTTTTTGTTAATAAATAGAATCCTTCTACTTTGCATTATTATCAATAAAAGTAAAAAATATTGTGATTTTGAAATTGATGTCGAAAATCGTCTCCAGCGGAATCGCCCCATGATAGAAAAAACTATCACGACAGAAAAAACAATCATGATAGAAAAAACTATCACGATAGAAAAAACTATCATGATAGAAAAAACTATCATGATAGAAAAAACTATCATGATAGAAGAAACTATCATGATAGAAAAAACTATCATGGTAGAAAAAACTATCACGATAGAAAAAACTATCGCGATAGAAAAAACTATCATGATCTAAGAAACTATCATGATAGAAAAAACTATCACGATAGAAAAAACTATCATGATAGAAAAAACTATCATGATAGACAAAACTATCATAATAGAAAAAAACTATCATGATAGAAAAAGCTATCATGATAGAAAAAACTATCACGATAGAAAAAACTATCACGATAGAAAAAACTATCATGATAGAAAAAACTATCATGATAGAAAAAACTATCACGATAGAAGAAACTATCATGATAGAAAAAACTATCATGGTAGAAAAAACTATCATGATAGAAAAAACTATCACGATAGATAAAACTATCACGATAGATAAAACTATCATGATAGAAAAAACAATCATGATAGAAAAAACTATCATGATAGAAAAAACTATCACGATAGAAAAAACTATCATGATAGAAAAAACTATCATGATAGAAAAAACTATCACGATAGAAAAAACTATCATGATAGAAAAAACTATTATGATAGAAAAAACTATCATGATAGAAACAACTATCACGATAGAAAAAACTATCATGATAGAAAAAACTATCACGATAGAAAAAACTATCATGATAGAAAAAACTATCATGATAGAAAAAACTATCATGATAGAAAAAACTATCATGATAGAAAAAACTATCATGATAGAAAAAACTATCATGATAGAAAAAACTATCATGATAGAAAAAACTATCGTGATAGAAAAAACTATCATGATCTAAAAAACTATCACGATAGAAAAAACTATCATGATAGAAAAAACTATCACGATAGAAAAAACTATCATGATAGAAAAAACTATCATGATAGAAAAAACTATCACGATAGAAAAAACAATCATGATAGAAAAAACTATCACGATAGAAAAAACTATCATGATAGAAAAAACTATCACGATAGAAAAAACTATCATGATAGAAAAAACTATCATGATAGAAAAAACTATCATGATAGAAAAAACTATCATGATAGAAAAAACTATCATGATAGAAAAAACTATCATGATAGAAAAAACTATCACGATAGAAAAAACTATCATGATCTAAGAAACTATCATGATAGAAAAAACTATCGCGATAGAAAAAACTATCATGATAGAAAAAACTATCATGATAGAAAAAACTATCATGATAGAAAAAACTATCACGATAGAAAAAACTATCGCGATAGAAAAAACTATCATGATAGAAAAAACTATCATGATAGAAAAAACTATCACGATAGAAGAAACTATCATGATAGAAAAAACTATCATGATAGAAAAACTATCATGATAGAAAAAACTATCACGATAGATAAAACTATCACGATAGATAAATCTATCATGATAGAAAAAACTATCATGATAGAAAAAACTATCATGATAGAAAAAACTATCACGATAGAAAAAACTATCATGATAGAAAAAACTATCATGATAGAAAAAACTATCACGATAGAAAAAACTATCATGATAGAAAAAACTATTATGATAGAAAAAACTATCATGATAGAAAAAACTATCACGATAGAAAAAACTATCATGATAGAAAAAACTATCACGATAGAAAAAACTATCATGATAGAAAAAACTATCATGATAGAAAAAACTATCACGATAGAAAAAACTATCATGATAGAAAAAACTATCATGATAGAAAAAACTATCATGATAGAAAAATCTATCATGATAGAAAAAACTATCATGATAGAAAAAACTATCATGATAGAAAATACTATCATGATAGAAAAAACTATCATGATAGAAAAAACTATCATGATAGAAAAAACTATCATGATAGAAAAAACTATCGCAATAGAAAAAACTATCATGATAGAAAAAACTATCATGATAGAAAAAACTATCACGATAGAAAAAACTATCATGATAGAAAAAACTATCATGATAGAAAAAACTATCATGATCTAAAAAACTATCATGATAGAAAAAACTATTACGATAGAAAAAACTATCAGGATAGAAAAAAACTATCATGATTGAAAAAACTATCATGATAGAAAAAGCTATCATGATAGAAAAAACTTTCGCGATAGAAAAAACTATCATGATAGAAATAACTATTACGATAGAAAAAACTATCATGATAGAAAAAACTATCATGATAGAAAAAACTATCACGATAGAAAAAACTATCATGATAGAAAAAACTATGATGATAGAAAAAACTATCATGATAGAAAAAACTATCACGATAGAAAAAACTATCATGATAGAAAAAACTATCATGATA
Organism: Dasysyrphus tricinctus; assembly: GCA_963921185.1. Taxonomy (NCBI): domain Eukaryota; kingdom Metazoa; phylum Arthropoda; class Insecta; order Diptera; family Syrphidae; genus Dasysyrphus; species Dasysyrphus tricinctus. The sequence continues at coordinate 47,120,542 of OY992533.1, read as the reverse complement.
GAAAAAACTATCATGATAGAAAAACTATCATGATAGAAAAAACTATCATGATAGAAAAAACTATCATGATAGAAAAAACCATCACGATAGGAAAAAGTATCATGATCTAAGAAACTATCATGATAGAAAAAACTATCACGATAGAAAAAACTATCATGATAGAAGAAACTATCATGATAGAAAAAATTATCATGATAGAAAAAACTATCATGATAGAAAAAACTATCATGAAAGAAAAAACAATCACGATAGAAAAAACTATCGCGATAGAAAAAACTATCATGATAGAAAAAACTATCATGATAGAAAAAACTATCACGATAGAAGAAACTATCATGTTAGAAAAAACTATCATGATAGAAAAAACTATCATGATAGAAAAAACTATCACGATAGAAAAAACTATCATGATAGAAAAAACTATCATGATAGAAAAAACTATCATGATAGAAAAAACTATCATGATAGAAAAAACTATCATGATAGAAAAAACTATCATGATAGAAAAAACTATCACGATAGAAAAAACTATCATGATAGAAAAAAACTATCATGATAGAAAAAAGCTGGCCACAAATAATATCAAATGAGGAATTGTGGCGCAGGACAAGTCAAGAGCGGCTGGACGTCGACATAAGAAAGAGAAAATGGCGTTGGATAGGTCACACACTGAGGAAACCAAACGATGAAATTGCAAAGCAGTCCTTTGAATGGAATCCTCAGGGTGCACGGCGGGTTAGAAGACCAAGAACAACATGGAAATACACTGTCTTAGCGGTAGCAGAATCCCAGAGAAAGACGTGGCCACAGCTAAAGTACCTTGCAGCAGACCGTGAAGGATGGAGACGTTTTGTTGACGCCATATGCCCCAGCCGGGGTTACAGGACACAATGATGATAATACTATGTATAAACATAGAGAAGGAGGAATAAGTAAATATGTAAATTAGTGCTAAAAAGCAGCATTGCTAAAATGTAACTTTTCATTCATATACATGGGTATATATATATATAAATATATAGGTATATACATAAATATACATATACACTTATGTATAATCATATGTTCATATACATATATGTATGCATATAACTATAATGTTTATTAAATTTTTTTCATGAAAACATGCCTTTTTGTAATATATATACATATATATATGCATATATATGAATTTATATACATGAATATGTATAATATGTATATATACATATATCTATATACATATATAACGTACAAAAAGGCATATTTTCATTGAAAACATTCAATAAACATTCACTATAACCTGCAATAGCAATTCACTGGCGGCCATTTTGGAAAATACCCGCCACGGCCACCAGGGGGCAGCTGGCCGATGGCTCTACATCTAAATTTACTCATATAACATCGGTCTACCTCTGTGGCAACTTTGGTGCTTTTATCAAAACGTGCACAATTGGTCTCCATATCCTAGCTTAACTACCGCACTAGAATCGATCTTGAAAAATTTCTTTTATATTTGTCCAGTAATGGTCTAAAATTCTTAATTCACAATTATTAAAATTAATTAACAGATTTCCTGTTACATTTAAATTTCTGTCATCACAATTTTGTGTTATATTGATATTTTTAGCATTTTTTATAACAATGGTTTCATCGTCTATAGTTAAGATATCGGTTTTATTATTTTTTATGAGTTTACAATCTTCTTGGTATACACAATGTTTAATTATTTGTAGTTCATTTAAATATTTGTTTTCTTCATATTTATATGTTACATTATTATATTTAAATATGATTTCTTTTGGGCTATCAATTTCTTCTTTATTTAAATTTGGAATTGGTAAAATAATTGTAAGTTGAATTTGTGCAAAGTCTTTGGGAATTTTTATGGCAAATAACAATAAATTTTCTTTAAATTTAATTACACCCATTTTAATATTTTTCATTTTATTCAAATCAATTTCATATTTTTGTATTTCAATATCAGTTAACATATTTGGATTTATGTGCCCATATCTAGCCGAAGCTATATTACTTTGAATATGATCAATTTTTTCTTTTACAATTTGAAGTTTAAAGTACTGGTCATAAAATAAATTTCTCTTAATAACATTACTTGATACACTATTTAATTGTCCTAATATGACTACTCTATCTTTTTCTAGAACTGTTTTTAATTGCTGAAAAGTTCTATTAAAATGATCGTTTATAACTACTTGTTGATTAATATTACCTATAGCATTATGATTATTTATTTCTATATCAGTAAAATGTTTTTCTATATTAATTCTGTCCTCTTCATCCATAGCATTATGATTATTTATTTCTATATCAGTAAAATGTTTTTCTATATTAATTCTGTCCTCTTCATCCATGGTTCCAAACAACCATTTAGATGCACTGCCTACAATATTAGCCAGTCCTCTTTTATATCTTTTGTCCTTTGGTAATAAAGTTTGTACTCTGTTTTTTAAATGTTTAAGTTCAGTTCGTATAAGTTCCATGTGTTCTATGTCCAGTCCTTGTATATTTGTTGAAATGTTGTCTAAAATGTTTAAGATTTCCTGTGGGCTCACTACGTGAACAATGATGTCTGTTTTTGTAACTATGTCTGCATTGTTTATTTTTATTTCAGTAAAACCGTTCTGTTCCTTTATTTCATTGATTGTCAGTCTTCCTTCAGCTAGTGTTAGCATCAGAGATAGAAATATTGTCATGAATAGCTGCAAATTTGGGTTGTCTTTTAATATTCGTAACATGTATATTAGAAAGTTTACTTTTCCTAAATCTAGGCTGATGTTTATGCCTAACTGCCTTATAATTTTTTATAAATCCTGTGGATCTTGCTTCTTCATAATTTTCTCTTCTTTTGTTTGCTTTTGTAATGTTGTTTCTCTTAATAGTTTGTAAATTATTTCTTATCTTATCAAATTCTACTTTATGGAATTGTACATCAGAAGGACCTGTTTTAATAGTTGAATGAATTCTCTCATTATAATTTCTAACTGCCCGTTGAACTATTCTTTTAACTGATACGTTTACTGTATTTAATTTTAAAATTCTACACTTCTCTAACAAAGTACTATGAAATCTTTCAACATCCGAATTTCCGGTATGCGAATTGGGTTTAGTAAAATGGATATCGATATTTTCATTTTGTAGAAATTCCTTTATGTGAATTGAATTAAATTCATTGTCTGCAACTATCTTTTTAGGTTTTCCTGCTTTAGCAAAATGACTCTCTAGTTCTTCTACTATTGTTATATGATTTCTATCTGATAGAAAATATGCAAATCCAAATTTGGAAAATTTGTCAATTATTGTTAAAAAACTACATTTTAAAATTACGAATGTATCAATGTGAATACATTCATTTAGTTCCGATGGTGTTTCTGTCAAATTAAGTTTTGGCTTAATTGGTCTGCGATCATATTTCACTTGTTGGCAAACTTCACATTGATTAATTACAATCTGAATTAATTCTAGTAAATTGGGATAGTATATTTTGTTTTTAATTTGATTGAAAGTTTCTTGAATACCTGAATGTAAACTTTCTTTGACATGGTAAATCGAAATTTGTTTAATTGCTTCTGTTTCTATTTTTATATCTTGTGCTCTGTATGAACACTTTATAAATTTTATCTGACTATCGTTTGAGAATAATTCTCTTAATTTTTCTAGTAATACATTATACTTACTATCGCTTAGTTCTGAATAAATACCTGTCAATCCTTTTTTAATAAATCTTCTTAATATATCGTTTAAATTTTGGAAATCGTATTCTGCAATATATATTATTCTTTTACCATGAACTATTTCTATTTCTTGGACTTTATTATTCGTCAAAATTATTTGAGTCTTATATTTGTTCACGATTTCTTCCTTAATTGGAATATGATCTAATAATTCTTCTTCTGCGGAATGAATTGTTGCCATAGTTGTTTCATTTTCATCATCTTCTAAATTAAATAATAAACCTATTTCTGAAACATCGTCTTCGTTTATTTTTGAAAAGTTATTACACATGCTATTCCCTCCTTCCTCAGACTTAACGTCCTCGTTAGCTTCAATTCTACTTAAGAAATCTGCCACCTTATTATCTTTACCTTTTAAGTACTCATTTTCAAAATTATATTCTCCTAATTTTAGAAGCCACCTTTGATGTCTGGCTGACATATCTTTTCCTTTGTATTTAGCATGTACATAAGTATTTTATCGGTTGATGATCCGTATAGATTTTAAATTTATTACCGTAGAGATACGGTCGAAAATAACTGACTGACCACATTATAGCCAAAAATTCCTTATCCGTTGCGGAATAATTAATTTCATGCTTATTTAGTGTTCTAGAAGCAAAACACACTGGGTGTCCTTCTTGCGACAGAACTGCTCCTAACGCATATTTTGATGCGTATGTTGTTAATTGAAACTGTTTTTTAAAATCTGGAAATCTCAGAATAGGATGAGAACAAATAAGACTTTTAAGTTTCTCAAAAGCAACTATATAGTTTGGATCGGTAGTCCTAAGTTTAGTATCTTTCTTAAGATACTTTGTCATAGGCTGCGCAATTTTTGCGTAATCTTTTATGAATTTTCTATAAAATCCACTAAGACCTAAGAAAGTTTTTATTTGTTTTTGGGTTTGAGGTAATTCTAAGTTTTCAATTACTTTAATCTTATCAGGACTTGGTTTAAAACCATCTTCTGTAAGAACATGACCCAAGAATTGAGTTTCTTTTCTCATAAAACTGCATTTGTCTATTTGAATTTTTAATTCCGTAGCTTCTAATACTTTAAATATTGCTGTTATAGCTTGAATGTGTTCCTCAAGTGATGTACTAAAAATCAGTATATCGTCTAGATATACTACACATGAAACGCTTATGAAATCTCTTAGAATTTCATTCATTAGCCTTTGGAATGTCGCTGGGGCATTCTTCAAGCCGAATGGCATTCTAACAAACTCATATAAACCTTGGGGTGTTACAAAGGCTGTCTTTGGAATGTCTTCCTCTTTTACTAAAATTTGATAATAGCCTTTAGCTAAATCTAATGTTGTAAAATAGTTTGACCTACCCATCTTGTCTAATATGGCGTCCATATTAGGAAGTGGTTGTTTGTCATCTATTGTTATTTCATTTAGTTTCCTATAGTCTATGACTATACGAAATTTTTGAACTCCTGAATTATCATTTTTTTTCGGAACGACTATTAACGGACTTGAGTATTTAGATCTACTTTTTCGGATAATTCCTTGTTCTTCCATTTCAGCTATCTGCCTTCTCACTTCTTCCTCATGTTTAGGAGGATACCTATATAATTTCGCATTGATTTGACAATCTGTAGTTGTCTTTATTTCATGTTTAATTATTGGAGTGCTCGTTAGCTTATCTCCTTCTTTAAAAAATAAATTTTGAAATCTTTGTATTATTTTGGTTATAGCTACATGTTCTTCTTTATTCAAATAGTCAAGTTTAAGTCGATTAATTATGTCACTATCGTTTATTGTTTCCAATGTATAAATTTCGTCATATGTATATGGTTTCCCTAGTATTTTTATTCGTTGTTCATTTAGAACTATTGTTCCTGATTCTAAGTCGATAAGAGTGTTTAGTTTGTTTAGTATGTCTATACCAATTATAAATTGGTAGCGTCTGTTGGGTAAGTTTTTAACTTTCCATCTTATACAAGCTCCTTTAGGACACTTGAGCTCGTCAGGTGCTGGTGTATGTGCTTCGTACTCAATGGCATCTTTACCATTTATGGTTGTAAAATGCATTGGTTTTATTTTGACTCTCTTAAAAACACCAATCCTATCGTCCATAATACTAAGGGTAGAACCCGTATCTATTAAAGCTAAATATTTTTTGTTTTCTATGGTAATTTCTATCGTAGGTAATTCATCCGAGGCTAATTGATAAAAAACTCGACATTATTTATCTCATTGTTATTTTGTGAATTATTTGCCTCTATATTGCCTATAGACATAGGTTCTTCATACCTTTGTAAATTCTGATTTTGAGGTCGATTTTGACCTGAGTTTCCGCTATTATTTGAGCCATAATAATTTCCTGAATTTCTATAACCATTAAAATTACCTGAATTTCTTCTATTAAAGTTATTGTAGTTATTTGCATTTCTGTTATTTGTATTATTACTAGTATTTCTACTGTTTGTAGTGTTAAAATTACTAGTGTTTTTATTATTAGGATAATTATTGCTTTGATTAAACTGCCTAAAATTTCCTGAACTTCCATTATTTTGTGGACTGTTATTGTAATAATTATTTTGATTTCTAGCAAATCCTATGTTGTTCTGATTTTTAATTTGTCTATTATATATTTTATTAGCATTATTATTTTTCTTAAATTCATCCCTTATGCAGCTGTCTTCGTATCTTCTCCTTATCATTATTTCAAATACTTTATCTAGATTTTTCTCTTCATAGATTTTGTCTAACAAAACACCCTGACTCATCTCTTTGATCATATTAACCAGCATCGCATCTACAATACTTAAGTCTATGGCGCTATCGCCCTTATAATATTCTTTTAATTCGTCACTTTTGTATTTAATTTTTTGCGTTTCAGATAATAACTCACTTACTGTATTCACCTTAAGATTGTTGATAGTCCGGTATATTTGTGCTGGTTCCATTTCCGGCCGGTAGTATAGTTTTAGTTGCCTCTTGATGTTTTCCCAGTTTTCCGGGTTCGATACATTAATTACTAATTCCTTGGCTCGTCCTTGTATCCGTTCGTTATAGATGGTTCTCACCATAAATTTCTTTAGGCTGATATTGTCCACTTCACCGATGTAATATTCTACGTTTCTAATGAAACTATTTATAGTGACGTCACCCGACCCGGTGAACGTACTCATGTGCTTGATTTCTCTCAGCACTCTTTCCTTCTCCATTCTCGCACCTTCCCTTGTTTGCAGGTTTTGGAATGCGGAGTTCAACTGCTCCAGCTGCTGCTCCCTCAATCTTAATTGTTCCTGAAGTTGCTCCATTTCATAGACTATTAAGTGCCTATTTTCGTCGAAGAGTTTATTTTGCTTTTTACTTCTTGTTTGCATTAACTTATATGCACTTTAGTTAACTATTTTGATCACTTCTTTATTTCTTAATCTTTGTCGATTTTTTAATAGAAATATTTCACTGTGGATCTATTTAGTTTTTAGTGTCACTTTTATCTTTTCGATATTTTATTTTATTTTACTGTCGTAGATACGTATCACTGGATTGTTTATTTTACAACAATCCTACCGACTGCGCCATTTAAATTAATACGAACTCACTGAGCGTTTTTAAAAAATTTTATTTAATTCAAACAAACAAGTATTTACAATTATAGACCCGACGACTGCTTCTCGCAGTGATCTAGAACAAACTTAAAATATATTTCTACTCTATGACCATCATGGTCTTTGTATCTTATACCAAAAATGCTGGTCAGCATAATAACCTACAATTTATTTAAAAGTATTCATGTTACACTGTCTGCTCCGTGAAGGAATGTGCAGAGTGCAATATAATCTATGGGAACATAGGAATATTAAAGAATACTCCCATGTAAAGAATTAAAGGTATCCGCTAACCGGATATCTAGAAGTGATGGGGAAGAATGTGTCATATACATAACTCGTGCGACCCAGTCGTACATTTTATTTTTGTTTTGCATACCATAATTCGCGTAAAATCTGCCAAATTATTCAGAGCACGTAGGTTGGAAGTAGACAAGAAAAAAATCCCACGGGAGGGGGGTAATATTTCCCCACTCTTGGACACGAGGAACAATTTTATTAAAGAAAAATTACATAGGTACACTCCTCGTCAACTGAATACGCACAAACATTTTTTAATATATCTACTTTATCCATTTTTTCCAAACAGTGATGGTAATTATGCCATCTGTTGATGCTTACTATTCCCTTAAGATGTTAAGCAGATAATTCCGAAAGAATTATCCAAAAACAACCGTGAGTTTTTCTTCAACCACTTGCAAAGTGTTTTATATGCAAAGCAGGAGTTTTTTTTTTAATCAACTGTATAGGTACAACGCCATTTTCTTCGTTGTTTATAAGTTTTTTGGAGTGCTTGACAGTTTATATTAACGATTTTAGTGTTTTCAGTAAAATTTAATTCTTGATTTCAAATTTTAAGAAAAATGGGTAGATCTACGTGTCTTAACAGTGTTGAAAAAGCTAAAATCGATTTACTTAGAGACCAAGGCCTAACTGGACGTGCAATAGCTGATAAAGCTGGCCGAAGTTTTAATGTAGTTTATTCTTACTTGAAAAATAAAGATGCATACGGCAAAAACATGAAGGGAGGTAAGAAAACAGCAACAACAGTAGCTGAGAGACGAAGAATTTTAAGATATGCATCAAATTCTTCTGATTCTGTGGCAAAAATAAAACAAAAAGTCAGCGTAAACGCAAGTTGCTCCACAGTATTAAGAGTAATCAACAACTCAAGCCATCTTAAACGAATGAAACTTAAGAAAAAAACCACCACTTGACGAGAGACGGAAAATGTTGCGATTAGATTTTTCAAGACTTCACATGAGTTGGAAAAAAGAATGGTATCACGTGGTTTTTTCAGACGAAAAAAAGTTTAATTTCGATGGCCCTGATGGGTTCAACTTCTATTTTCACGACTTAAGAAAAGAAAAAAGATTTTTAAAGCGCCATCATAGTCGTGAAGGAGGTGTCATGATGGGGAGCAGTCAGTTATAATGGAACAGTTGAGCTCGAGGTTGTAACATCAAGAATGACAGCAGCTGGGTATAAAGTAATTTTGGAAAGAAATTTTCCTAAATTTTCTAACATCTTTGGACCCATAAACTGGACCTATCAACATGATAATGCGCCTATTCACTCAGCGCGCATAATAAAAACATGGATAGAGGAGCAACAAGTGCAGTTGCTTCAATGGCTGCCGTACTCACCTGATCTAAACATCATAGAAAATGTCTGGGGATGGTTAGTACGCAAAGTTTATGAGGGTGGTCGTCAGTTCGAAGACAAAGAAACCTTAATTTCTGCAATCAAATTAGCGTGGAGCGAAATTTCGTTAAATTACATTAAAAAGCTATACGATTCCATGCCGGATCGAATTTACGAAGTAATTAAAAATAAAGGTGGAAGTACCCACTACTAAACTTAAACAAAAACTTGTTTCATTCCATTCCAATACCAATTTTAATTTTTATACCTATTCAGTTGACTCAAAAAAAAACTTCTACTTTGCATAAGTTACACTTTGGAAGTGGTTGAAGGAAAAACTCACGGTTGTTTTTGGATAAAACTTTGAAATTCTGTTATTTTTATGTTACGAAAATTTTTACCATCAACAGATGGCATAATAACCATCACTGTTTGGAAAAAATGGATAAAATATATTCAAAAATGTTTGTGCGTATTCAGTTGACGAGGAGTGTATGTACTTGTACATACATCAAAAAAATAATAAAAAAACAACGGCAACAATTTTGAAGCCTTTTAGAAAGCCAGAAGTCTATTCCTATGGTTTATTTTTATAAAAAAATCCTTTAAATAAATAGGTTCAGCAAAAAATGTTTTCATTCTTAAAATTTTGAAAACAAAATTTAATTTTTCCTCAATATGCTGAGTTTGAAACATTTTTTTGCCAAAACTGTTCATCAAAAAAACTTATTTTGAAAAAGGAACTATAAGAATTGATTTCTGGCTTTTCAAAAACCTACAAAACAATACTCTAAGTGTTGCCTTTGTTCTTAAATTATTTTTGTATGTATTTTTTTTATAGAACTGTCCCTCCTGTCCAAGTATGTAGAAATATTACCCCCCTACCGTGGGATTTTTTCTTGTCTAATTCCAACCTACTTGCTCTGAATTTGTTGGTAGACTTTACGCGAATTACCTGGAATGCAAAAAAAAAGGAATTTAATTAGCCCCTACAGCGACTAGGGGATGAAAATAAGAATTTGAAAAACTAGGGAATTTTTGTTCTTCTTGTTGATTTAGGCCCAGCCAAATATAAAAACTAAAAAAAAAAAACCATTTAACGACCACCCTAATTGTACATTATGTACATACCATATAAGTATGTACATTGGTATGTTTTCGTCGATTCTTACATATCGTCGGTTAAAAGGTAAGACTCACTAAGTGCAGAAAAAAATTTCAAAAAAAAATGATAATGAAATGCATTTTTTTAATCCAAAAAGTTTCATTTTGCATAGTTATTATAGGAACATTTAAAGGTATGCCCGGGAACTTTATGTACAAAATTTCGGAACGTGACTTTTCAGCTTAAAAAAGTATGTTTCAATTAAATTTCCTCCAAAAGTGTAAGATGTTAAGCCTGGTTTATTCATCCATGTGAAGTGTAGTTTTCATAGAAAAAAATACTTTTTTCCTAGGCGTGAAAAACTGCCAAAAACTAAATTCAATTATTTTGGCGACAAGGAGGAACAAATTTCAATGGTTTTTTTTTTTAACCAAATATTATGAGGAAAACTATTTTTTTGATAACCTTTTGGTTCATTAATTATTTATTGGTGCTTCATTTCAAATTTGATTTCACTTCACTTTGAAGTATAAGCTAGGCTTTAGTTAGTGAGTTTTATCTTTGAACCGACGATATATATGTATGTATCAATTTGCTGCTTGGAATACTAATATGCATACCGCATACGCCACAGTGACCCATTAAACAAAAAGCAGAGTAGCATTAATATAATATTGCAAAAGAGGATGGTAGTTCAAATGTTAGTTGTAGTCGACAAATATTATTACTTCGCTTGTATAGATAGTAAAGGCTCACAAAGGGGAGGGTGAAAAAAAAGTGTATTCAATCGAATTATAAACTCTTCAGAAATCTTCAAAAAAGAAAATCATTGGGGATAACAAATTTATTTTGTATTATTACCAACCCTACGCACAAATATCGCATTTACATTTTAATAGATAAGCTCCATGAATTTGAAATGCCTATTTAGGATTGCATAATCAATTCGCATTCATATATTTCTTTATTAATTTTAATAGCTTTATCTTGGGTTCAATGTAGACTTTTGATAAAAAAAATGTTTTCTTATATACAGGGTGTCCTGTAAATAATGGATAACCTTGCAACTGGTTATAGCAGGCCTTATGACCTTTCCAGAAAAAAATATTAAAAATATTTTCCCAGTGGTTACTTTGTTATGATGTTTTTTCCAAAAGTTGTTAACAAGCACTACTTTCCTCAAATACGTGAACGCTACGACCATGGATGAACAATTTTTAATATTTGTTTATTTTTGTAATAATCTAGAATAACTGTTGTAATAGATAGATGGTAAAATTTAATAGTAGTTATTGCATTTTTTTTATTATAATTTTCAAAAAAGTTTGACCACCTCTAATAAATAAAAATTGTATGAGAACATGAATGGCCAGTTACTTAAGAAAGTTGTCTATTTAATGCACTTTCCAAAATGGTATAACACATGCTTGTGAATTAACAAAATAACCAAGAAAATTTGTCAATCATCTAATAAAGCAGCTTTATTAAAATTATTAAAATGTTACAATAACCTCCAAATTTGGGTTGGACAAAGATTTTCTCTTTTGATGTGTAAGGGGGTTCAGTGCAAGTATAAAACTCGATTCTAGGTGTTGAAAGCCTCACCATTTGGCCACCATATTGAAAAACGAGTTCTGAAAAGTTTTCCGTGGCAACTTAAATTAATTTAGTCTTAGAAAAAAAACTTTGGTACAAATTTGTAGCAAATTCAATTCTCTTCAATTTATGCTAATGCACTTTTTACCCTAAAGTTATAAATAAAAAAGTTATAATCAAAAACATATGAATTTTGTCAATGTTTAAATTTTGATTATAACTTTTTTATTTATAACTTTAGGGTAAAAAGTGCATTAACATAAATTGAAGAGTATTGAATTTGCTACAAAGGACAATCGGCAAAACTGTATGGAAGGTGGTCTAGGAACCAATAAAAACGAGTCGTATGTCGTAGGAAAGGTATTATGCGCTACAATAGTCACTATGGCAGTTCATTTCAAATCACTGTGTGAAAAAAGTTATTTACTAACCAAGGTTTTGTTTTGGTACATTTCAGTGTGGAACAAATTTATACAAACTGGTCTTACCAATACCAATAATATGTATGTCATTGAAAAGGCATTTTTATGAACAGTAATAGTTTCCATAACAACTTATTTAAAATCACTGTGTGGAAAAAGTTGTTCACTGTTTTAGGGAATTTTGGTACCGATATAATTTATGGAGCATGTGTAACAAGTAGCGAATAACTTTTTTCACACAGTGATTTAAAATAAGCTGCCTCATTAACTATTGTAGTACATACAATTTCCTTTCCAACGACATACGTCCCGTTGTTATTGGTTGAACTTGCGTTCACACCTTTTGCCCATACTAAAAAGAAAGCATTTATTTCACACTAAAATGAACCACAATAATTCATTAATTTTCGAATAACTTTTTTCACACAGTGATTTGAACTGAACTGCTATTAAGGTATTGTAGGTAATGGAAATACCTTTCCAATGACATATATATTGTTGTTATTTGTTTGACCAGTTTTCATAAATTTTGCCCATACTAAATATATTTTATTCATACTAGAATGCACCTAAGCACAATTCTATTTCACGAATAACTTTTTTCACAAAGCAATTTGAAGTAAGCCCTCATAGTAACTATTTTAGTTCATAAAATTACCTTTCCAACTACATCTGTCTCGTCGTTATTGGTTCTGTAGACCGTTTTGTCCTATTCTCCTTTGTAACAAAGTTTTTTTTCTAAAACTAATTAAATTTAAGTTGCCATGGGAAACTTTTCAGAACTCGTTTTTCAATATGGTGGCCAAATGGTGAGGCTTTCAACACCTAGAATCGAGTTTTATACTTGCAATGAACCCCCTTACACATCAAAAGAGAAAATCTTTGCCCAACCCAAATTTGGAGGTTATTGTAACATTTTAATAATTTTAATAAAGCTGCTTTATTAGATGATTGACAAATTTTCTTGGTTATTTTGTTTATACACAAGCATGTGTTATACCATTTTGGAAAGTGCATTGAATAGACTACTTTCTTAAGTAACTGGCCATTCATGTTCTCATACAATTTTTATTTATTAGAGGTGGTCAAACTTTTTTGAAAATACATTTTTGTATTTAAAAAAATATTTTAAAAAATTATAATAAAAAAAATGCAATAACTACTATTAAATTTTACCACCTTTCTATTACAACAGTTATTCTAGAATATTACAAAAATGAAAAAGTATTAAAAACTGTTCATCCATGGTCGTAGCGTTCACGTATTTGAGGAAAGTAGTACTTGTTAACAACTTTTGGAAAAAACATCATAACAAAGTAACCACTGGGAAAATATTTTTTTTATATTTTTTTCTGGAAAGGTCATAAGGCCTACTATAACCAGTTGCAAGGTTATCCATTATTTACAGGACACCCTGTATACATACTTACATTCCAAGTTAATTAGTGAATTTTAAACAAGCGCACCGATCGTTTTTGTTGACATTTGAGAAAAAATTACTGAAACCTCAATGAAACGTGTTGTCTTTTAGTTCTGGCCTTTTTTTTAAATTTCAAGTCTCTATACTCCCGTCCCTGTAGTGAAGTCCCGTAAAAATTTCCGTACTGATTTATCTTACCACCAGAATCGATAAAAGTACATATAGGAGAGTCAGAAAAACTTGGGTAGACGTCACCGTTTTCTGGACGGGGTTTTTTAGATGCCATTTTCCAAAATGGCCGACAAATATTAGTATAATTTGTAACAAAATTCCGAAACCATATTCTCACGAGGTGGAAGATATAGGTAGAATTTTCCTACCAATTCAAAATACTGTCAATAGATATTTTTTTTATAGGTTTCCAATGACTTCCTAAAAGATACAGGACTCCTTTAGAAAACCAATGGTTGAATGGTAGGTTGCTTAGCTTATCGAGTGCGGGCAGGCATGCTTGCATTCCTAAGGTCTAGCTCGTCGGAGGGGTGGGTTTTTGCGCTGAATCGCTAAGCGAGTGATTTTGCCCTCCCACAGTTTTTTTTTTTAAACAAACAAAAAAAACTGCCTACGCCACTGCTTCACTCAAATTTTGGTAGCCCCTAACAAGAAATTTAAAGAAAACAATCTACATATAGCCCAGGAAAAATGTACTTTCGCTGCGGAAAAATTCCAAGTGAAGATTTTTGAATGCAATTATCTTTATTTGTGCCTAAGGAATACGCATGCGAAAGTCTACAAACGAAACTGGCTTGCGTTAAAAGTTATTCAAGGTTAAATGTCGAAAATACCGGTTTTCCACGTATAACTTTGAAACGGTACGTGGTATTAAAAAGTAATGCATACAAAACTTATAGATAATATGATTATCTACAAGAAATGTTAAAACACTTTTTTTTCTCTGACTGATGGTTAAGAAGATATCGGCGTTTCAAAAAACGTAAATTGACGAAAATATCCCTTTTTTGCGTATAACTCAGAAATGGTGAGTGTTATTGAAAACATTTATAGGCAAAGTTTGTATACTGTGTTACCCTCTATTAAAAAAAAAATTAAATTTTTTCTAAGAGTAATAATTTTAAAGATATAATTATTTGAAAAATTTCGTCAAAAACCTGAAATTCCAGACTTTTGCTTTTAAATCTTAAATAACGAAATTTTCATAAGATAATTTATGTTCAGTTTATAGACTATAATGTAATCTACAAAAAATATTAACACACTTTTTTCCACAGGAGTGACCAGTAACAAGATATTGCTACTTCAAAAAGGTTAAGTATTGAAAATAAGGATTTTTCGCTTACCACTCTTAAACGGTATATGTTAGAAATTTTATTTTTACACAGTTTGTAGGTTATTAACCCTTCTACAAGAAAATAAAAAAACATTTTTTTGTTTGCGGTTATTTAAAAGATATAATATTTTATACAAAATGTACAAAAGTCAAAAATAACGGTATTTTGCGGTTTTCTCTTAAATGGTGAAGTTTTTGAAAAATAATTTATACTTTTTGTATAAACAATAATATTCTCTATAAGAACTCTTATGAAGACTTTTTCGATATAAGGCCCCAATAAAAAGATATTGAGACTTCAAAAAGTATCGATTTTCGAAAATGCTGGTTTTTCCGGCCCAAAATGATTCGCCCAGCGACATAAAATAATAATAGGGTTTTTTAGAGAGACATAGTACAAACATTTTTTCACACTGAGGGGGGGTCTATCTCCCCCCCAATTTACCGGGAGGAGCAATTTTCTGAAAATAGTACTAAAATTTAAGAAAAAAATTTAAAGCAAATGGCAACACTTAAAATAAAGTACTATATTTTTTTTGAGATTTTCAAGTCTGTTCTTTAATTATTTTTTCAAAATAAGTTATTCCTGCCAATAGTTTTCGAAAAAAATACCTTCAAACCCAAAATTAAAAAAAAAACTGAAAAAAATTATAAAGGTACTGTTCTTTTTTCAAAATATGAAATCAGGAATTATGTTAGTTTCTATTATACACTTTTCCTGTAATTTTTAAATGAACACTGAAAACCAGATGGTTTTATGCCATCTAGTTTTCGAGAAAATTGTAAACTAAGAAAACTATTTTTTTATTATATGTTTTTTTGGTAGTATATCTAGGAAAAATGCATTACCACTTCGGGAAAATTCCAAGTTAAAATTTTTAAGTGCAATTATCTTTAAATTACCATAAAGAATACTCGTGCAAAAGTCTACACACGAATCTGGCTTGCGCTAAAAGTTATTCAAGGTCAAACGTCAGCAGAATCTTCTTTTAGAGCATTTAACTTGGAATTTTCCTCAAGTGGAAATGATTTTTTTCCTTGATACTATCCAAAAAAAAAAAGGTTATGTTCTAAAAGAAGATTCTGCTGGCGTTTGACCTTGAATAACTTTAAGCGCAAGCCAGATTCGTGTGTAGACTTTTGCACGAGTATTCATTATGGCAATTTAAAGATAATTGCGTTTAAAAAATTTAGCTTGGAATTTTCCTCAAGGGGAAATGAATTTTTTCCTTGATACTATCCAAAAAAAAAGGTTATGCTCTAAAAGAAGATTCTGCTGGCGTTTGACCTTGAATAACTTTTAGCGCAAGCCAGATTCGTGTGTAGACTTTTGCACGAGTATTCTTTATGGTAATTTAAAGATAATTGCACTTAAAAATTTTAACTTGGAATTTTCCCGAAGTGGTAATGCATTTTTCCTAGATATACTACCAAAAAAACATATACACTGAGGGAAAAAATGCAATTTAAAATCTAATAGAAAAATATTTGATTTAAAGTTGAATAATATTCATTAAATCATATTTAATTTCACGTTGAAAACCTGTTGATTTAAATAGGCAACGTAGATTTAACAAAGCCAACTTAGTTTCAAAGCAAAACGTATTCAATTTTACGTTGAAATCAACTTTTCGAACATTTAAAGTACACTCAACGTAGTTTCAAAGCGCAACATGCTAATATTTTTCGAAATCGAATTTCAAATTTCCATGCACGTCCTTTTAAAGTGTTGCATAGTTAGGCCAACGCAAAAGTCAGATTTTTTAGATTTTTTAATCACTTTTTAATTTATATTTTAGCTTAATATATAGAATTTCGAGAGCGCTTTGTAATTTCACGAAGTATCTACAAAACATTTGTGAACAAAATTAACGCGCACTCAAAATTCACTTACATTTAATCAAAAAAAAATTATTACTTTTCTCATATTTATTTTTGTCATTTGTTTAATGAATTAGTTTCCATTTTATTTTAAATCAATAACTGGACGAAGTTGAATTAAAGTTTTAAAAAAGTATTTTAAAATTTGTATGTATTTCAATCAACGATGCTTGTAGTTTAATCGAAGTTTATACATATTGTTTTAAAGATGGATGAATTCAAATCAACGATGATGGCATCTCAAATGAAGAGGAAAAATGGTTAAATCATATTTGTTTTAAAAGAGGGAAACACTTTGAATAGATGTCATTGCTACTTTGAATTTAAAATTTTCATCTTCGAAGCCAAATCGTTCCGAAAAATATTTAAATCAAAGTTGTTTCCGTTGATTTTACGTTGTTTTTTTTCTCGGTGTAATAAAAAAAATAGTTTTCTTAGTTTACAATTTTCTCGAAAACTAGATGGCATAAAACCATCTGGTTTTCAGTGTTCATTTAAAAATTACAGGAAAAGTGTATAATAGAAACTAACATAATTCCTGATTTCATATTTTGAAAAAAGAACAGTACCTTTATAATTTTTTTCAGTTTTTTTTTTTTAATGTTGGGTTTGAAGGTACTTTTTTCGAAAACTATTGGCAGGAATAACTTATTTTGAAAAAATAATTAAAGAACAAACTTGAAAATCTCACAAAAAATATATTACTTTATTTTAAGTGTTGCCATTTGCTTTAAATTTTTTTTTTTAATTTTAGTACTATTTTCAGAAAATTGCTCCTCCCGGTAAATTGGGGGGAGATAGACCCCCCCTCAGTGTGAAAAAATGTTTGTACTATGTCTCTCTAAAAAACCCTATTTTTATTTTATGTCGCTGGGCGAATCATTTTGGGCCGGAAAAACCAGCATTTTCGAAAATCGATACTTTTTGAAGTCTCAATATCTTTTTATTGGGGCCTTATATCGAAAAAGTCTTCATAAGAGTTCTTATAGAGAATATTATTTTTTATACAAAAAGTATAAATTATTTTTCAAAAACTTCACCATTTAAGAGAAAACCGCAAAATACCGTTATTTTTGACTTTTGTGCATTTTGTATAAAATATTATATCTTTTAAATAACCGCAAACAAAAAAAATTTTTTTTATTTTCTTGTAGAAGGGTTAATAACCTACAAACTGTGTAAAAATAAAATTTCTAACATATACCGTTTAAGAGTGGTAAGCGAAAAATCCTTATTTTCAATACGTAACCTTTTTGAAGTAGCAATATCTTGTTACTGGTCACTCCTGTGGAAAAAAGTGTGTTAATATTTTTTGTAGATTACATTATAGTCTATAAACTGAACATAAATTATCTTATGAAAATTTCGTTATTTAAGATTTAAAAGCAAAAGTCTGGAATTTCAGGTTTTTGACGAAATTTTTCAAATAATTATATCTTTAAAATTATTACTCTTAGAAAAAATTTAATTTTTTTTTTAATAGAGGGTAACACAGTATACAAACTTTGCCTATAAATGTTTTCAATAACACTCACCATTTCTGAGTTATACGCAAAAAAGGGATATTTTCGTCAATTTACGTTTTTTGAAACGCCGATATCTTCTTAACCATCAGTCAGAGAAAAAAAAGTGTTTTAACATTTCTTGTAGATAATCATATTATCTACAAGTTTTGTATGCATTACTTTTTAATACCACGTACCGTTTCAAAGTTATACGTGGAAAACCGGTATTTTCGACATTTAACCTTGAATAACTTTTAACGCAAGCCAGTTTCGTTTGTAGACTTTCGCATGCGTATTCCTTAGGCACAAATAAAGATAATTGCATTCAAAAATCTTCACTTGGAATTTTTCCGCAGATTGGCAATTTATTTGTACATTTTTCCTGGGCTAATACTCATCATCACCAAAATATCACTCACCTCACCACATTCACTTACACAAACACAAAAAAAAAGGAATTACCACATATTCATCCTAAAAAATTTTCATTTAGAAAAACGGAAATGAAAAACTGTTTGTTTCATTTTTAAAATAATTATAAAATCATAAGTTTATTTTTGTGTTATATTAAAAAAAGTATTAAAGTAATTATTAAGTAAGAAAAATTAGAATTTATGTTTGTGTATTTCAAAGAAATAAGAAAAAATATATTTAAAAGTTATATTATTAAATATGTCATTTTAAGCAAGGTATTTGAAAAGTTAAGTTAAGTTAAACTAAAATTGAAATTTAAGAAACTAAAAAGTCAAATTATTTTAAAGTTATTATAAATTATTTATATGAAAATTAACACAAAGAAATTATCCGTTATAAGTTAAAGTAAAGTAAGGATAAATTTAAATTTAAAAAAGTTAAAAATCTAGGTTAAATCAGCTATACTCAACCTGCGGCCCGCGGGCCGCATGTGGCCCGTCGAGCTTTTTAAGTGGCCCACCTGGCATACTTACATAATTATGCGATTTCATAGAAAAACTTAATACTTCCTGATTTCGTCATCACTTTCTTTTATAAAATAAAACAATGCCCGAAATAATAAATCAAATGGGAAATAAAGCCCAACATAGTGTAATATTTTCTCAGGTTCGTTAATAAAACTTATTTACTTTATTCAAAACGTCCACTTATTTATTTCACAAGATAAAACACTTTACTTTTCTTACTACAAACAAAACAATTTATTATTCACCACTGAAATTAATTCACAAACTTTACTTTTCACTTTTATTACAACCAACTTTATTCTTTCACGATTAAAAACAAACTGTCTCGCTGCCGTTCAATCATGTGCTTTTATACTTGTTTTCCAAACTCTGGAAATAAGGAGAACGTTCTGGTCTCTGCTTCCAGAGCTTTCCGTAGGGGAAATTTCCCAATAATTTCCCTTCCAAAAGCTTTTATTTGACAGCTGGTAAATCTGCTATAATCCGGAAGATGGCGCTTCCTTCGTTTGAGAGTTGCTATAATTATAGCTAATAAGGGTATGTTTGCACTGCGACCGTAAGCTTTATTGTGTCCGTTTGTTTGCATTTCGGAGTCGTTATAGTTCAAATATGGAAAGTTATTACACTGCCCCCCTCTTAGGATTGATCGTCCCGAGCAAATCCATCACTTCCATCACCATTATAATGATGTAAACGGTCGCTGTGAACTACTTTTAGTTTGCCTCTTAATCCTCTCTGAATGCGGTAGACGACATCGTTTATTCGTGTTACAACAGTATAAGGGCCTTCCCAATTTTGTTGAAGCTTCGGTGAGAGTCCCTTCCGACGGTGGGGATTATAAAACCACACAAGGTCTCCCACTTGGAATCCTGTCGTTGTGGCTTTTGCGTCGTATCTTGTTTTCATCCGATCACTCGACAGCTTTATATTTGCCCTCGTCCTTTCGTGAATGTCAACTAGCTTTTCTTTGAGGTTGTCCACGTAGTCGTCTATTCCTTGTGGCTCACTTGTATAACATCCAAATTTGATTTCGCTTGGTAGTCGTATTGTGCTCCCGAGCAGGATTTCTGATGGTGTATGTCCTGTTGAGCTATGTACCGCACTTCGATAGGCCATCAAGAATAACGGAATATACCGATCCCAGTCTCGTTGGTTGTCGCTTACAACTTTGGAAAGGTGTTCTTTAAGGGTCCGGTTGAATCGTTCAACCATCCCATCAGATTGTGGGTGAAGCGGTGTTGTCCTCGTCTTTTTAATGCCAAGGAGTGTACAAACTTCCTGAAAGATTTTGGACTCGAAGTTCCTCCCTTGATCTGAATGGAGTTCCATAGGTACACCAAACCTGCTTACCCAGTTGAAAACAATCTGATCCGCGACTGTTTTGGTTTCCTGGTTTGGGATGGCAAATGCCTCAGGCCACTTGCTGAAGTAGTCCATTACTACCAGGATGTATCGGTTTCCGTTTCTGGTTTCTGGAAAAGGGCCTGCAACGTCTATTGCAATTCTTTCAAAAGGCGTGCCCACATTATACTGCTTCATCTTACTCTGAACTTTTCTGCCTGGTCCCTTGCTTGCAGCACAAGTATCACATTTTCGGCACCATTTTTCGACGTCTTCTCTTGCATGTAGCCAGTAGAATCGCTGCCTTACCTTTTCCAGTGTCTTATTGACACCCAAATGTCCTCCGGAAGCTCCATCATGCATCTCTTGAAGAACGTCATTAACTTTGGAACGAGGTACGACTAGCTGCATCACATATGATTTGCCGTCTGTGGACTCCCATTTACGTCTTAGTAATCCTTCTTGTACATGAAGCGAGTCCCATTGTTCCCAATACGCCTTAAGAGTTGGACTTCTGTCAGAGATGTCACCCCATTCTGGCTTCTCTTGGTGTTCCTTCCATGCAAGAATGGGTTCAATATCCGAGTCTCCTTGTTGGGCAGCTCTTACATAAACCATTCACCATTGGCTGATTTATTTCAGTAGTATATAGAATTTGTATTATAAAACCTTCTTATATAGAAACTATGCCTGGCCCCGGGCAAAAAAACTTCCAGCTTAATGATTAGGAATTCTAATCTTGTTGGATATAGTTTACAGTGGATTTTCGTTGAAAAATTCAGGTAAGTTGAACTGAACTTAATACAAATTGCGTCTGACAAAGCCCTCACTATGTCACTGATGAGTTCAAGTGAGTAAGCCGAACGAAACGCCAATTTGTAGGACTAAAGGCCATAAAAAGCTATTTTGAATCAATAATTCAACAAGTCCAATCCTTAATGCTAAGTCTTCTACTTGGCTGATTTATTTCAGTAGTATATAGAATTTGTATTATAAAACCTTCTTATATAGAAACTATGCCTGGCCCCGGGCAAAAAAACTTCCAGCTTAATGATTAGGAATTCTAATCTTGTTGGATATAGTTTACAGTGGATTTTCGTTGAAAAATTCATGTAAGTTGAACTGAACTTAATACAAATTGCGTCTGACAAAGCCCTCACTATGTCACTGATGAGTTCAAGTGAGTAAGCCGAACGAAACGCCAATTTGTAGGACTAAAGGCCATAAAAAGCTATTTTGAATCAATAATTCAACAAGTCCAATCCTTAATGCTAAGTCTTCTACTTGGCTGATTTATTTCAGTAGTATATAGAATTTGTATTATAAAACCTTCTTATATAGAAACTATGCCTGGCTCCGGGCAAAAAAACTTCCAGCTTAATGATTAGGAATTCTAATCTTGTTGGATATAGTTTACAGTGGATTTTCGTTGAAAAATTCATGTAAGTTGAACTGAACTTAATACAAATTGCGTCTGACAAAGCCCTCACTATGTCACTGATGAGTTCAAGTGAGTAAGCCGAACGAAACGCCAATTTGTAGGACTAAAGGCCATAAAAAGCTATTTTGAATCAATAATTCAACAAGTCCAATCCTTAATGCTAAGTCTTCTACTTGGCTGATTTATTTCAGTAGTATATAGAATTTGTATTATAAAACCTTCTTATATAGAAACTATGCCTGGCCCCGGGCAAAAAAACTTCCAGCTTAATGATTAGGAATTCTAATCTTATTGGATATAGTTTACAGTGGATTTTCGTTAAAAAATTCATGTAAGTTGAACTGAACTTAATACAAATTGCGTCTGACAAAGCCCTCACTATGTCACTGATGAGTTCAAGTGAGTAAGCCGAACGAAACGCCAATTTGTAGGACTAAAGGCCATAAAAAGCTATTTTGAATCAATAAACCATTCAATATACATTACTGAACACCTAAGTGCATAAATAATTTATGTTGTGGCCCGAGGCAAAATAGCTAAAACGTCTTTGTGGCCCTTTTGAAAAAAAGGTTGAGTATGGCTGGGTTAAATTGTAAAATTGAAACGTTTAAGAAATAAGTTTAAAGGTTAATATTTAAAGTCAAAGTTAAGTATTATTATTTTTATTGTTTTTGTTTAAAATATGAAAATTTCGTTATTTAAGATTTAAAAGCAAAAGTCTGGAATTTCAGGTTTTTGACGAAATTTTTCAAATAATTATATCTTTAAAATTATTACTCTTAGAAAAAATTTAATTTTTTTTTTAATAGAGGGTAACACAGTATACAAACTTTGCCTATAAATGTTTTCAATAACACTCACCATTTCTGAGTTATAAATTGAACTGAACTTAATACAAATTGCGTCTGACAAAGCCCTCACTATGTCACTGATGAGTTCAAGTGAGTAAGCCGAACGAAACGCCAATTTGTAGGACTAAAGGCCATAAAAAGCTATTTTGAATCAATAATTCAACAAGTCCAATCCTTAATGCTAAGTCTTCTACTTGGCTGATTTATTTCAGTAGTATATAGAATTTGTATTATAAAACCTTCTTATATAGAAACTATGCCTGGCCCCGGGCAAAAAAACTTCCAGCTTAATGATTAGGAATTCTAATCTTATTGGATATAGTTTACAGTGGATTTTCGTTAAAAAATTCATGTAAGTTGAACTGAACTTAATACAAATTGCGTCTGACAAAGCCCTCACTATGTCACTGATGAGTTCAAGTGAGTAAGCCGAACGAAACGCCAATTTGTAGGACTAAAGGCCATAAAAAGCTATTTTGAATCAATAAACCATTCAATATACATTACTGAACACCTAAGTGCATAAATAATTTATGTTGTGGCCCGAGGCAAAATAGCTAAAACGTCTTTGTGGCCCTTTTGAAAAAAAGGTTGAGTATGGCTGGGTTAAATTGTAAAATTGAAACGTTTAAGAAATAAGTTTAAAGGTTAATATTTAAAGTCAAAGTTAAGTATTATTATTTTTATTGTTTTTGTTTAAAATAAAAAAAAGGTGGACATCTTTTCTAGTCCAGAGTGTGTTCATTTCGTTCAAATTCAAAATTAAAAAAAAAATCACCATAAGAAATATGCAATTAATTTAATATGATTTTACCAAAACTTGTGGTTCACTAATGAATTTTGCAGGACTTGGTTCAAAATGGATGTGCACAGCCTTTTGGTCTTATACCTGTTGAACCTGTTACTAGGAATAGAAAAGCAATATTTTTTTTTTGTAGATGAAATTTAACGAAATACACTCAAATTGTGTGGATAGATAGGTAAATTTATAAATACTTAACTTTTCTTTATGATAAACAGCAAGGGTAGGTAGCACAATTTAATTTAAAACAAACAAAACAAATTATTCTTGAAAATACTAATGAACACAATAACAGAAAAAAACTATTATAGGTAATTGTCTTTTATGGTAAAATTGCATGTTGATTGAAGAATAGATAATAGTAAAATAATTTCGAAATTTTATTTAAAATTTGTCTTCTAGAAAGTTCATGATTTTGAAAATTTCTCTTGATTTTTCGAATTTTGGAGATTTAAAAATTGGTATCTATCTTGATAAAATGTATCTGTAACCACAGGACAGAAAAACTGCTTGCATCTACTAGATTGCGGGGACTCTTCTCTATTTCCTTGGTCACTGGTATTATCCTTGAGGGAAATTGCAAACAAAATCCTTCTTCAAAAATCTGTTCGAAGATTCACTCCTCGAATCTGATTCCAAAGATTTTTTTCACAATCTTTTAGTTATAATAAACGATGAATTTAGTTTTCTTTTGTAAGTAAATTTTTACGATCGTTTTCCGAAAATAACACTGATTTAGCAATAATACTGCAACAATTGAAATACCAAAAAATTAACTTCGAGAGCTTCCGCACAATTCAACTTTTCAAAATAAACTATCCCGAATCAATTTCTGTGACTCCTTTTATAGTCTGTAGGATTACTAATACATCCTTAAATTTAATAATAAAAAATATTATTTCCCTCTAAAAGTACTTGAGAGTGCTAGGACGCCATATGGCCCTAGGCTCAATGATAGGAAAATCCCTATGCACACCTCCGCGTGGTAGAGGGCGGGTAACGCTAACGTGCAGGGGGACCGAATGGATGCCGGGATAAGCAGACAACCCAGCTATGCTGGTCAGGGCACAAACTTGTCCTCGGGATGGTTAAAAGCCCCCTTAAGGCGAATGAACTGCAGGTGGCGGTCAACGGCATGATAGTCTGGTGGCGGAGGAGCTTTTTTTTGGTAAAAGGCCAACGGCAGCAGCAGGTAGCGTCTGTAACCCATATTGGGCGGCTACAAAAGGCGTCTGTTTTCCCACAGTGGGCGGCCTCGAGCAGTTATGTGTTTGACCATACAAAAGGCGGGTGTGCCTGTCAAATCTGAGCTTATGTATGTTATTAATCATATCTCGGAAAACACCATGGTGGAAGGATATATGCAAATACATGAATTATGACAACAAATGGAAATGAGTCCCCAAGAGGTAATCTTTTTATGGAAAATCCTTCTGTAGCTTCGGCTGCAGTAAACCGCACATCGGATTTGGGGGTGCGGCATCCTTCATGTACGAGCGTCAATCAAGACGCCATAATAATAAATGAATCGTTGACAAATAGAAGAAGTCTTTCAAGAAGCGCAAATGTTACTTTTGGCTACCGCATACGTACGAAAATCGGAGCATGGAACGTTCGATCCTTCTACAGCGATGGTAGATACAAGCAAGTTGAGCCTGAAATGCTTCGCCTAAAGATCAGTATCCTGGGCATAAGCGAAACTAAGTGGAGAGGTAGAGCTGAATACAGATCAAACACTAGACAAACGAGAATGCTGTATTCCGGGGAAGATGAAAGAGAGGGTGGCCAAAGACTGCATGGTGTCGGAATTATGTTGAACGAAGAAGCGGCGTAGTTTGATCTCCTGGGCGCCCATTTCTGCGAGATTAATGACAGCAAGGTTTCGTTCAAAAATTCGTAACGTCACAATTATTCAGTGCTACGCCCCCACAAATGAAGCGACCGAGGAAGACAAAACCGCGTTCTACACTCATCTTAACTCGGTTTACAGTAGTGTTCCGAGAGCCGACATCATAGTCGTTATGGGAGACCTTAATGCCCAAGTCGGTTCAGACAATTACGGACTGGAACGCGTGATGGGAAGAAATGGCGTGGGGTCACGGAATGAAAATGGTGACTTGCTTGTCGACTTTTGTAACGCGAATCGTCTTGTGATAGGTGGGACTGTATTTAAGCATAAGACGTGCAACAAAATTACCTGGGTGCATCCGGATGGTCAAACCGAAAACCAAATTGATCATATCATGATTCAGCAGCGATGGAGGAAGTCTATGTGTGATGTCCGGAGTATAAGAAATGCCGATGTGGGAAGCGACCACCATTTGGTTCTGATGAGTCTCAAACTACGAACCGCTGCCGTACAAAAACCAGCGCAGGATGCAGCAAGGAGCACAAAATTCATTACTAATGCTTTAAATGACCCCAACATATGTCGAAACTATGTCACCACCATTAACGACAGAGCCTCGTCATTAAATGAAAAGAATTCAACAATTGATGAGATGTGGGGTGAAATTAAAAGTGTTTTTATGGAGGCTGGATCTGAAACTGTACCCAAGCGAACGAGACGTAGAGACTCTTGGATATCCCAAGACACCTGGGATAAGATCGAACTTCGCAAATCGTTGAAAATCCAAATAAATGCCGAAGCTGATGTTCAACGAAAGGCTGACTTGCGAAGAGAGTACCGCATTGCACATAAGATGGTCTACCGCTGTGTGAGACGTGACAAGAGGGTGAAGTTGGATGGACTCGCAGATAATGCGGAAAGCGCTGCCGGAAGAGGAGATATCCGGGGATTGTACCAAATAGCCAAAGATGTTATCGGGAAAAAAAGCAACACCAATCATCTTGTAATGGATGTGGATGGCACACTTTTGGTATCAATTGAGGATCAGCTTCGTAGATGGAAGGACCATTTTTGTGCCCTACTGAATGAGGATTCAGTTGAGCAGAGTGCTGAAGTGCCCCAATTAAACGAGATGCGCAGGTCCTATAGGGGTATTGACATCGAACCCCCGTCAGAATCGGAAATTCGTACATCAATAAATCTCCTCAAAAACAACAAGGCAGCTGGACTGGACGGAATACCAGCTGAATTCCTGAAAGCCGATCCCGTAGCAGCGGCTAGTATTTTACATCCGCTGATACAAAACATTTGGGAAAACGAAAGCTATCCCAGGGACTGGAAGGATGGTGTGATTGTTAAGTTGCCAAAGAAAGGTGACTTAAAGAATTGCAACAATTGGCGTGGTATCACCGTTTTGTCCGTTTTCCCAAAACTAATGGCAACAATCATACTCGAGCGAATAAAGGATAGAATCGAGTCTACACTCAAGAGGCATCAAGCTGGCTTCCGCAGTGGTCGATCGTGTTTCGACCATATCAACACCCTGCGTATCGTCCTCGAGCAGTCGATGGAATATCAATCACCTCTTTACCTCATGTTCGTGGATTTTGAAAAGGCCTTTGATCGAGTTAACCGAGAATGTATATGGAGATCGTTGCTTGGTAGAGGAATTCCACCAAAAATTGTTGCCATTATTAAAGAGTCCTACAACAACGCGAGGTGTTTTGTTTTGCACAATGGGCAGCTATCCGACTCCTTCGTAGTGCAACAGGGTGTGAGACAAGGGGATGTTCTATCGCCAATTCTCTTCCTGCTGGCGATGGACGACGTATTGACGGCCAGTGTTGGTACAGCTGAGCGACAGGGCATTCAATGGAGACCGTTCGAAAGGCTCAGTCATTTAGACTATGCCGATGACATATGTCTACTGGCAAATAACATCAGTGGGCTGAACGGGATGTGCCAAGCACTGCAAGTGAAGGGAGAGTCGAGTGGTCTAAGAATTAACAGCAAAAAGACAAAAATAATGCTCATAGGCCGCTCCACACAGCAGCGTATTATTTTACAGGAGACGCCAGTTGAAGTAGTGGAACAATTTAACTACCTTGGCAGTATTGTTTCTGCAAACGGTGGTACGGATCTGGACGTTAAAAGTAGAATAAATAAAGCTCGTGCTGCCTTCGGTACTCTGTCCCCAATTTGGAAATCCAGTCAAATCTCCTTACGCACTAAGTTGAGATTCTTCGAATCCAATGTCAAATCCGTGCTGTTATATGCTTGTGAAACCTGGAAAGTCACGTCTACCATTTCGAAGAAATTGCAGGCTTTTGTGAATCGCTGTCTTCGCCACATCCTAAAGATTCGCTGGCCACAAATAATCTCAAATGAGGAATTGTGGCGCAGGACAAGTCAAGAGCGGCTGGACGTCGACATAAGAAAGCGTAAATGGCGTTGGATTGGTCACACACTGAGGAAACCAAACGATGAAATTGCAAAGCAGTCCTTTGAATGGAATCCTCAGGGTGCACGGCGGGTTGGAAGACCAAGAACAACATGGAAATCAACTGTCTTAGCGGAAGCAGAATCCCAGAGAAAGACGTGGCCACAGCTTAAGTACCTTGCAGCAGACCGTGAAGGATGGAGACGTTTTGTTGACGCCCTATGCCCCAGCCGGGGATACAGGACACGATGATGATGATGATTTTTTTTTCAAAGCAATCTTTAGTTTTTTTTTTATAAGTTCTCAAGTGAAAATGTTTTATTTCTTTCAAAGAGAGTTTGATTCAAAAAAAAATTATCGAAATGTGTACATGAATAGTACAAGGTAGTTTAAGTTAACAAAAATAAAAAACTCAAGGTCCCTTACAAATTTGTATGGGAGAACGGAAAAATCTCCATAAAAACTAAATCACTAAATCGATTTTGATGAAATGATCAGACATGATAAAAAACAAGATGAGAAGCCAACATAAATAATTTCCGCCCACTGCCACGCCCCCTTTTTTGAAAAAAGTAATATTCGTCAAAATTAATACAAATTCGGATGTTGCTTTAGTTAAACTTATAAAAATATTTTTGTATGGAATATAAGCTGTTAAAAGTTCCTACCACGCCTATTTTGTGGGCGTTTATTATTTTGTGACTTGTATGGAGTTCGTTTTAGTAAGATTAAATCTGAACCACTTCACCCAGTGTAATGAAATTTTCACACATGAAAGCGAACAGTATAGGATTGTATACAATTTTCGCCCATTGAAACACCTACAAAAGCCCAACTTATAGTCCAGTAAATAGAGAGGTTTTACCCTACAAAAGGTCGGGTAGTTCTAAATTTTTGATATGTTATATGGTATGGTTAGTAGATGAAAATTCCAAAATTCCACAACCACGCCCCCTCCGCCCCCTTCAAAATCCTGGGAAAACTACAAAAAATTGGCATTTTTTTCGGTTTTTTGCTTATAACTTCTTTCCGGTATATTTTTACGGAAAAAAGTATATGGAAACTTTGTAGACAATAAAATTTCCTACAAATATGACCTGAAAGTATTTTTGTACAACCACTACAATCAGCGCTATGGAGCTCCCAAAAAAGGTTAAAATTTCGTATTTTGTAAGATTTTCAGTTTATTCCCTCTTTACAGCACAATAACTCCTTAACCGTCAAGCTTAGGGCAAAATTTGTCATAATCAATCTTGTAGATAATTTAATTGGCTACCAATTTTATGTAACTACAGTCGACGTCCTCTAAGTCGAACCCCCCCTAAGTCGAATTTCCCTCTAACAAGAATTTTTTCACCATGTTGGTTGTATACTCCTCTCAAATTTCCAAACTTATTTATTTCTCTCTAAATCAACCTTTTGCAAAACTCTTTAACTTGAAATAATTTTGATATCCCGTGCTGAATTTCGATAAAAACTTTGAAGTAACCAT
Source organism: Dasysyrphus tricinctus (assembly GCA_963921185.1). Classification (NCBI taxonomy): domain Eukaryota; kingdom Metazoa; phylum Arthropoda; class Insecta; order Diptera; family Syrphidae; genus Dasysyrphus; species Dasysyrphus tricinctus. The sequence continues at coordinate 47,091,177 of OY992533.1, read as the reverse complement.
ACCTTTCCAGATCCACCTGGGAGGATGTGGAATTCTTAGATCAATCAATTCATTTCTACACCGACGGATTGGTGGAGATGTGTTCTCTGATTTTAGTCTCTCATTCCGTAATCTAATCACTGTAGCGTATTCCAGGCCGAACTTCTAGCGATAAAAGAAGTACTATCTTGGCACAAAGAAAACGTGATATCAACCTTCTCTGATAGCCAAGCTGCTATTAAATCCCTGGACTCTGTCTCTTCAAACTCTAACAGCCCTTTACTGTCGATCATTTCTGTTGGAGATGCCGCAACAGTTTAATATTCACCTCTGTTGGGTGCCGGGTCATAGTGACATTCCAGGTAAATGTAAAGCTGATGAGCTCACTAGAAGTGGAGCATTACTACCCATTTTACCTGAAAAGCTAAATATTGGTAAGCCCATCGCTACGTGTAAGCTTTTGCTGAAGCAAGAAGCCTTGGAGAGAACAAACATTGGGTGGGACAACATCACTACTTGTTTGGCGACAAAACAAATTTAGCCAAGCCTTGACTTAAAGCGCTCCAAGTGTTTAAAATCTCTAAGCAGAGTGCACATAGACTCTATTGTAGGTGTCATAACGGGGCACTGTTTAAAAGGTCGCTTGGCGTACTTTTAAATGATTTTTACAGAAGCTGTATAAACGAGGATAAGGAAGAATCGATTCCTCACCTTCTCTGCAATTGCCCTGCTCTTTCACACAGACGTAGGCTCCACTTAGAAGGTTACTACTATAACGATCCTAGTGATCTGGCGAGCAAAGACATTTACAGTCTTGCACGCTTCGTCAGGAGCTCTAAATGGTTTCACGAGTGAGGAAGATTTTTCAGATACATGTGGTATCACAACGGGCCAACTTTGGTTTAAGTGTCAGTATTGATCACTGACATCCAGCTCTACCTAACCTAACCTAACCTAATACAATTGGTAAATTTATGCAAATTTTGTCCACGTTGTTTGTATACGGAGCAAGTCTTGTCTTCCATCCTACTCATTGGTATACAAATTGTAGGTAGTTATGATGAAGGACATTAAAATGAATGCCAGTAAAAGATCAAAAATTCTGAAAATGACCAATGAACTTCAAGTCGAGACGAAAAAATGCTTTTGGAAACCACTGCTTCTAATCTATGTTTGTCAAAAAAGGTTCAACACTCTTCTTACGCTCAAGACACTTCTACTCTCGGTAAGATGAAAATCAGTAATGAAAACTGATACTGGGCTCTTTCGCAAGTAATACTCTATTTTTAGAGGAGAAGGCACAAACGTGAGCTCAATCAGCTTATCAAAGACAATGTAGTCCAAAAAATCAAAATACGTCGACTTGGCTAAACTAGATTGTGCGAATGGGAAACAATGCTCCAGCCATTTGATTTTCTGAATCCCAAGTTGAAGGCAATAAGGACGATCAAACCTCTGGATCAGAGGGTAAGCCATCACCAGAGTACTTGTGGTTTCAGCCCTTCATGGGTCATCTGAACAACACCCGAATTTTTATAATTTTTTCCGAAAACATTATGTTTTAAAAAAGTGGGAGCGGCAGTGGGTGGAAGTTAATTGTATTGGTTTTTCATCTCGTCAATTATTAAGTCTATAAATTTCATCAAAACCAGTACCTATGTATGTGGTTTAGTTTTTAATGGAGATTTGGGCACAACCTCCAAAAAATAGCGACTAAGACACCGGGCTCAGAATATCGTGATGTCTATCCAAGTTTTCTGATTCTCCTATGTATACTTCAATCGATTAAGGTGGTTAGACAAATCGGTAATAAAATTGCTGCGGGATTCCAGTACACTACAGTGCAATATAAAACAGACAGAAAAGAAAGTGAATTCGTAAAAACGTTTGAATAAAAAACACTTTCTCAAAACTCACAGTATTCCAGATTGTATTGGTCATAAAAAGAAAATACAGTTGACTCTCTCTAAGTCGAAATCTTCGAGTTAGAGAGAGTTTGCAAAAATTCGATTCAGAGAAAAATAAAAAAGTTGGAAATTTGACAGGAGTATACAACAAACATGGTGACAAAATTCTTGTTAGAGGGAAATTTGACTTAGGGGGAGTTCGACTTTGAGGACGTCGACTGTAGTTACATAAAATTGGTAGCCAATTAAATTATCTAAAAGATTGATTATGACAAATTTTGTCCTAAACTTGACGGTTAAGGAGTTATTGTGCTGTAAAGAGGGGATAAACTGAAAATCTTACAAAATACGAAATTTTAGCCTTTTTCGGGAGCTCCATAGCGCTGATTGTAGTGATTGTACAAAAATACTTTCTGGATCATATTTATAGGAAATTTTATTGTCTACAAAGTTTCCATATACTTTTTTCCGTAACAATGTACCGGAAAGAAGTTATAAGCAAAAAACCGAAAAAAGTGCCGATTTTTTGTTGTTTTTCCAGGATTTTGAAGGGGGCGGAGGGGGCGTGGTTGTGGAATTTTGGAATTTTCATCTACTAACCATACCATATAACATATCAAAAATTTAGAACTACCCGACCTTTTGTAGGGTAACCCCCCTATTTTTACCTCTATTTACTGGACTATTATCACTTTTCTTCATTAGCTGCTAAAAACCGAAGGAAATGATATCAATTAAGATGCTTTTTGATGTTTCCTGATTGATATTGACTAAAAAAATCTATTATTTTTGATTTTTAGTAAAAAAAAATAAAAAATTATAAAAATACAATTACATATATTTGCACATCATTTGTATACACATTCATCTCGTACATTGCTCGACACATTTGCAATACTCTGTGCTGTAACGAAGCGTTCCATGCTACTTCACTTCTTTTACTTTTACTTTCGTATTATATTATTTACATGTGAAAATTGTACTTCACTGCATTCAATTCACACATACTATGGATACGTGACGTCACAGCAAAATCTATATTATCATTTTTCGCTCATCACTTTTCAATTCACATTCGGTCTTCACTGAAAAAGTAACATGAGGATCTGCTTGGATGAACGAAAAGCACCTCTTCGGTCATACGATAAGTCAGACGACAATAATAGTAAATTTGGTTTAACCAATCATATTACTTCCGGTCGAAGACATTCGAGACGAACTGGTCATTTAGCTTTATTGCTTTCTCGAGGCTTCCCCCCACCAGTGGTAAGGGGTTTCGTTGAAAGTTTAGGTAGGAGAGATTGCCCAACTATTTCTTACTAAGGCTTCCCCCCACCAGCGGTAAGGGGTCTTAGTTCGAAGTTAAACGTCCTAATTGCCACCAGGGGCTTTGGTACCTGCTGATCTACCAGAGCGTCTTAGCCTGCTGTTTTGAGTGCCACCAGGGGCGTAGTACCTGCTGATGTGGTAGAGTGCTTTGCACCTACCAAGTTAATTGCCACCAGGGGCTTTGGTACCTGCTGATCTACCAGAGCGTCTTAGCCTGCTGTTTTGAGTGCCACCAGGGGCGTAGTACCTGCTGATGTGGTAGAGTGCTTTGCACCTACCAAGTTAATTGCCACCAGGGGCTTCGGTACCTGCTGATCTACCAGAGCGTTCTAGCCTGCTGTTTTGAGTGCCACCAGGGGCGTAGTACCTGCTGATGTACCAGAGCGTTTTAGCCTGCTGTTTTGAGTGCCACCAGGGGCGTAGTACCTGCTGATGTACCAGAGCGTTCTAGCCTGCTGTTTTGAGTGCCACCAGGGGCGTAGTACCTGCTGATGTACCACAGCGTTTTAGCCTGCTGTTTTGAGTGCCACCATCAGGGGCGTAGTACCTGCTGATGTACCAGAGCGTTTTAGCCTGCTGTTTTGAGTGCCACCAGGGGCGTAGTACCTGCTGATGTACCAGAGCGTTCTAGCCTGCTGTTTTGAGTGCCACCAGGGGCGTAGTACCTGCTGATGTACCAGAGCGTTTTAGCCTGCTGTTTATTTGATGCGTAAAGCATAATACCCAAGCCTAACGTCATTTTTAAGGTCTACATTTAAGCTACATTACCCGAGACCGAACACCAGGAATAGGACTGAATCGTCAGAAACCAGTGTAACCGATACAAGGCAGCAAGACCAGATTCCAGAAACGCAAGTGAACTGTTTCCAGTACCAGAACTAACCGCAGTACCAGCAACCCGTATCAACAGAATATTGTGTGTTATAAATATAAGAGTTGTTTTCAATAAAGATTTTGCAATAAGGTTTTAAGACCTTTTTCCTCTGAAGTTTCGTGTTTTCTTCAGGACGACCCTGGCGAGACCGGCGAGCATAACCTCGGCTGGAAAGCAAAAAGCACATCACAAACTGGCGCCCGAGCAGGGACTTTAAGGTCCAACCCCGTAACAAGCAAAATCAGAAACACTCATTATAATAACAAATAACCACCACCGTAAATAACCAGTCCATAATAAGAAGTAACCGCCGCCACCGTAAATAACCAGTTCACCATGTCCGATAACGAAGAGGAATTCGATTGTTTCGCTAGCCTGGGAGCCATATATCTTTTGAGGAAGCAAGAGTTAATGGAGCGGATGGCCCAGCTAGGAATCGAAACCGAAGGTTCTATCACCGCGTTAAGAGCCCGTTTTAGTGCTTATATTAAAGAAGCCAGACAAAGAAAATCCACACAAAATCTATGTGAGGAAATCGTTAAAACCACAAATGAAAGAGAATATAAAGAGGAAGATGCCATGGAAAGGCCAAAAGATAATACTAAGAGTGCTGAAGATAACAAAACCCCAAAGTCTCCAAATTTTACGGAGATATTTTTCCAAGTTCCACCTCGCTCAGTTTCAAATGTTGCAAGCACAAGTCAAAATATTTCTAAGCCACTGGAGACGACCCCCTTACCCACGTCCGATTATACTACCGTTCCTAGCCGACAATCTGAGACTCAACTTTCGGGTAGGCCTGTGGGTAGATTTTCACTCAACCACGATGCTGAAGTTATGAATACGGTCAGAAAGTGGGGATTAAAGTTCGACTCTTCAGGCAATGCTTTGGAGTTTATGGAAAGAGTTGAGGAACTGACTAAGTGCTACGATATCCGCCCAGATGATATACTAAAAGCCCTTCCAGAGATTTTAAGAGGAACAGCTTTAGAATGGTTCCGGATAAACCGTGAAAAACTCAAGACGTGGCAGAATTTCCATACGTCATTTTTGGAATATTTCTTACCAGCTCGTTATATCTACAAACTAGAGGACGAGATAATGCGGAGAAGACAAGGGCCAAGAGAAAAGGCAAAGGAGTTCATCCAAGCAACTCAATATCTAATACATCGCCACCCCCGCAAAAGTATATTGGAAAGCGTTGACCGCATATATGACAGACAAGCGAGCAAATTTCATATCGACCATAGACCTTAAACAGGGCTATTGGCAAATTCCATTGCATCCTTCATCCAGGCCCGCCACTGCTTTTACGGTACCCAGACGTGGACTTTTTCAGTGGAAAGTTATGCCATGTGGTCTAAATTCCGCCGCCGCTACATTCCAACGCATGTTGGACAGTATCATAGGTCCTGACATGGACAGCTATGCATTCGCTTATTTGGATGACATAATTGTCATAAGCGAAACATTTGAGGAGCACCTCAAACACCTGAAGGAAGTATTCGAAAAACTTCAAGCCGTGAACCTGAGGATCAATAAGGACAAGTGCGAATTCTGCAAAAGGGAATTGAAATATCTTGGACACGTCGTAAGTGACCGTGGGATAAGTACCGATCCAGACAAGATCGCAGCAGTCCAAGATTTGAAAGCTCCTCGTAACGTGAAGGAACTACGGCGTATCATTGGAATCACTTCATGGTACCGTAGGTTCATAAAAGATTTTTCTTTAGTAGCCACTCCGTTGACAAAATTGTTCAAGAAGAGCGAGCAATGGACATGGGGTGTAGACCAAGAAACCGCTTTCATAGAGCTTAAGAAGATACTGACAGAAGCACCGATTTTAATGTGTCCAAACTTCGATCTTCCTTTTACGTTACAGACAGACGCGAGTGAATACGGTCTGGGAGTAGTTTTGTGTCAGAACTACGATAATCAGGAAAGAGTTATCGCTTATGCTAGCAGAACGCTAACAGATTTAGAAAGGAAGTATTCCGTCACGGAAAAGGAGTGTTTGGCGATCCTTTTCGGCATAAGGAAAATGAGGCCGTACCTCGAAGGGTACCACTTCACAGTCATTACGGATCATCACTCGTTAAAGTGGCTTCACTTTTTAGATAATCCGTCCGGACGTCTAGCCCGATGGGCTATAGAACTGCAACAATACGACTTTGAAATTAAATACCGAAAGGGAGCGATGAACGTAGTTGCAGACGCTCTATCCAGAGACCCTTTACCTTTCACTCAAAGTGATATCGCCGTTATAACCAGTATCCAGGAAGACTGGACGCAAAAACGCATCAAGCAAGTGCTCCAGTATCCAGAAAAATACCCAGATTACCGGATAATTGAAGGACGCTTATTTCGTAAATTCATAGCTCATCCATTATCGAGTCAAGATGCCGACTGGAAGTTATGTGTCCCTACAGCAGAGAGAGACAAAATCCTATACGAGAATCACGATGTTACCACCGCTGGTCATTTAGGAATAGCGAAGACAGCGGCCAGAATTATGCAGCAATACTACTGGCCTGGGATGTACCGAGACATATCGAAGTATGTAGGTAAGTGCCAAGTATGTAGAGAATTCAAAGCCTCCCAACAGAAGCCAAGTGGGCTGATGCATACAAACATAGTAGACAACCCTTGGGATACCTTGTGCATAGACTTCGTGGGACCGTTGCCCAGATCTATGAAAGGGAACACCATGATGTTAGTTATGGTGGATAAGTTTACGAAGTGGGTAGAAGCTGTTCCATTGAGGGCAGCTACGTCACAAGCAGTGATTAAGGCATTAAGGGAGAGAATCATAACTCATTTCGGAGTACCCCGCATCCTCCTGTCCGACAATGGCAGCCAATTTATAAGTACAGTCCTTGCAAATTTTCTAAAAGAGGTAGGTATTCAGCAGAGATTTACCGCACCATACACACCCCAGGAAAATCCCACCGAACGAGTCAATAGAGTGTTAAAAACCATGATAGCACAATATGTGAATGAAAATCACCGGTCCTGGGATGAACATATCCCCGAACTCTGCCTTGCTATCAATACAAGTAAACATGACTCTACGGGTTTTACTCCCGCCTTCCTCAATTTTGGAAGAGAAATAAGAGCACCGCAACATGCACTTTTGCCTAGCAATAATAATGAAGAACCGATTTCCGTGCGGCAAGAGAGGCTAAAAGCCATTTATAATCTCGTAAGAACTAACCTGCAAGTTGCTGCTCAAAAGCAAGCACGTGGTTATAACCTACGACACCGAGCTTGGAAGCCCAGCATTGGAGAGCAAGTTTTCAAGAGAGTAAAAACCCTCTCCTCAGCCGCTAAACACTTCACCGAGAAGTTAGCACCCCGTTACGAAGGACCATACGAGGTCATACGATTTGATTCTCCCGTTATCGTGGTTTTGAGAAAACTGGAACGACAGAACGGAAAGAGAAGCAGTATAGTTCGATCTCACTTAAAAGACCTCAAAGGATTCTCAGCACAAGAGAATAAAATAACTGACGAAGACAAGCTGGCCATCAGTAAGTCCACAACCGCCGAGCAGTCAACAACTCTAATGGAGCAGTCTGATAATCAGAATACCAACCAGCCATGGAACAGGCAACCAACGCGGCCATCAAAAATACAACCAGAAGTTAGGTCTGTTATTTTTATCCCGACAGTGCCCGCTACAGCCGTTCCACCAAAGTCCAACACAAAAACCATGGGAGATCGAAAGGTGAGCATCAAACCGAGAAGCCAAAAAGAAAAGGTTGAGCCACGCAAAAGGCCGACACCATCACCAAAGGCCCCCACAGTCACAGTTTCCCCGACTCCCGCTGCTGCCACCACTTCCAAAAAGGCTAGACAACGACGCTCTAGTCGTAAGCCGAGCGAAGCTGCTATTACCAAGCGTCCTGATCAACCGCCGAGGGCACCTGCCCCCACCGCTTCAGCTATTAGGAAAGTTGCCGATACCAGAAAGCCTCATGGTCCTGTGTTATCACCAGCCACAAAACTTATACCCGCCGCCACCGCCTCCACATCAACCACCACACCGTCAACTTCCGCTGCCGCCGTTGCTGCTTTTGCATCGCCCGCTGCCTCTTCATCAGCCGCCAGTAACATTATGCCCACATCCAGTTTAAACATGTATTATTCAATGCCGTCAACATCCACCGCCGCTCTCGCTGCCATTGCTCCCGCATCAGTCGCAGCGTCCCCAGCTACCGCCGCCGTTACATCGAAATATTTGACCGCACGGGATCTTAAATTTCCGATCATGGTAAAAACGGATAGGCCAACCCCACCAGACACAACAACTGGCCAACAAGTCAACAAACCACGTCACACAGAAGATCCTTTCCTGGGAATTTCCATCAGGAAGCACCCAACATACAACCCTCGATATAGACGCCAACGATTCACGTTTATACGCCGCTACGGACGGGTAGACGTCAGAATCATTAAGCCAGGAGTGGCTATTCTGACTCATCGCGAGACAGGTCTCAAGAAAAGAGTTACCTTTTTGCCCTAAGTCTACATAAATATGAAGTATATTTTTTTTTATATAATTAAGTTTTCGTGGAGAAATATGAAGTTTTTTTTTAATAATGCATCAATGTTTTAAGTTCCTATTTTGAAGTCAACTTAAGTTTTGTATACGTTTTGAAAATCCTTAGTTTCTTTTAAGTTTATTTTACTTCTGTGAAGTGATTTTAAGTTTTTTGAAGAAAATATAGTTACAAAAAATAATTAGAGGAAAAAAAATGAAAAGAAAGAAAAAAAAAGGTTGAATTTAATTTTGGGCTTTCAACCCACATGAATTTTAAGACGAGAAGGTTCTCGTCTCTAAAGGAGGAGGGGTATGTAACGAAGCGTTCCATGCTACTTCACTTCTTTTACTTTTACTTTCGTATTATATTATTTACATGTGAAAATTGTACTTCACTGCATTCAATTCACACATACTATGGATACGTGACGTCACAGCAAAATCTATATTATCATTTTTCGTTCATCACTTTTCAATTCACATTCGGTCTTCACTGAAAAAGTAACATGAGGATCTGCTTGGATGAACGAAAAGCACCTCTTCGGTCATACGATAAGTCAGACGACAATAATAGTAAATTTGGTTTAACCAATCATATTACTTCCGGTCGAAGACATTCGAGACGAACTGGTCATTTAGCTTTATTGCTTTCTCGAGGCTTCCACCCACCAGTGGTAAGGGGTTTCGTTGAAAGTTTAGGTAGGAGAGATTGCCCAACTATTTCTTACTAAGGCTTCCCCCCACCAGCGGTAAGGGGTCTTAGTTCAAAGTTAAACGTCCTAATTGCCACCAGGGGCTTTGGTACCTGCTGATCTACCAGAGCGTCTTAGCCTGCTGTTTTGAGTGCCACCAGGGGCGTAGTACCTGCTGATGTGGTAGAGTGCTTTGCACCTACCAAGTTAATTGCCACCAGGGGCTTTGGTACCTGCTGATCTACCAGAGCGTCTTAGCCTGCTGTTTTGAGTGCCACCAGGGGCGTAGTACCTGCTGATGTGGTAGAGTGCTTTGCACCTACCAAGTTAATTGCCACCAGGGGCTTCGGTACCTGCTGATCTACCAGAGCGTTCTAGCCTGCTGTTTTGAGTGCCACCAGGGACGTAGTACCTGCTGATGTGGTAGAGTGCTTTGCACCTACCAAGTTAATTGCCACCAGGGGCTTCGGTACCTGCTGATGTACCAGAGCGTTCTAGCCTGCTGTTTTGAGTGCCACCAGGGGCGTAGTACCTGCTGATGTACCAGAGCGTTTTAGCCTGCTGTTTTGAGTGCCACCAGGGGCGTAGTACCTGCTGATGTACCAGAGCGTTTTAGCCTGCTGTTTTGAGTGCCACCAGGGGCGTAGTACCTGCTGATGTACCAGAGCGTTCTAGCCTGCTGTTTTGAGTGCCACCAGGGGCGTAGTACCTGCTGATGTACCAGAGCGTTTTAGCCTGCTGTTTATTTGATGCGTAAAGCGTTGATGTGCATGCACACGTTAGTTCTTGCTCTCTTGTTGATGATGTGGGTGAATCAACTACCAGTGCTGCCACTGTAAATATCGTAAACAATGTTGCCACTGTCAAATCCGTTGATGTTACTAATGCTACTTATAGTAGTGTGGTAAAAGATCCTGAAGCTGTTGTTGCTGCCGATCCGGTTGGTGTTGCTGCTGTTGGTGGAGTTCCTGTTGTCGATATTGTTGCGGAAGTTGCTGTTGTTCCTGATGTTCCTGATGCTGCTGAATATGCTGGTTTCGTTGCTGATAAAACTGATTCTGAAAGTTGTGCCAATAAAGATGATGCTATTGAAAATGCTGATGAAATTAATGATGAAAACTCTGATGGAAATGCTGCCATAATTACCGATGAAAACCCTGATATAAATCCAGCTGAAATTGAAAATGCATACAATCGCCCAACTACCGAAAATATATCTTTTTCTCATGTGGGTGTTCGTCGGAATAATATTTCAAGAACTGTTAGGGGCTCTTGTGAGTTCCTACAAAATGATGTTTCTTTTAAACAAAAATGGTTCCATCTTGGTAGTTTTCGACCCTCTGTCGCCACTGAATCTATAGTCAATCATTTGGCTGCAGCTCTTGATATTAACCCCGGTGTCATTTCGTGTTTTAAGTTAATTAAGCGAGGTGAACCTGAAGAAAATATTAAGTTCATTAATTTTAAAATTGGAGTTCCAGCTGAGTACAATGATGCGATGTTCATGGACAACATCTGGCCTATAGGAACAAAGTTACGTGCTTTTCAATTCATTTCAAAAAACGAAGGAGCACAGCCTCATTCAGACAAAACATAAGTGAAGAATCTTCCGAGTCAAATAACATTCCTACAAATAGTTCTTTATCGTGCGAAAATTTTCAACCTCTCAGTGCTAAAAAAGACTTTCTCCTCTACTACCAAAATATTGGTGGTCTTCGTACTAAAACTAGTCAGCTGCATTTTAATTCTTCATCTTCGTATTATGATATTTTCGCATTAACTGAAACGTGGCTAACTGATAAACATTTAAACTCCGAAATTTTCAATGATAATTTATACTACGTTTTCCGAAAAGACAGAAGCTTTGCAAAAACTAAACAAACAAGAGGAGGAGGTGTCTTAATAGCTGTCCGTTCATCGTTTTCATGTCATGAAATTGAACTACCGTCTCTCTCATCAGAAATCGACGTTGATCAACTAGCTGTATGTGTCAACTTGAACAACTCCACAGATGTTTTTATTATACTAAGTTATATACCACCAGGTAGTTCTGTTGATTTATATAATTTACATATAGAAAATGCTCGATTTGTTTTAAATGCTACTAATTCTAATCAAAACTTAATCGTACTAGGTGATTTTAATCTTTGTCATGTAAATTGGATCTTAGATCCAGATGAGTTGTGCCTTATACCTTTTAATGTTAATAATGTTCATGAAAGTTTATTAATTGATTCGTTTGCTGAATATGATCTAATTCAAATAAATAAATTCTATAATGATTTAAATCGTACTCTTGACCTGGTTTTTGTCGATAAAGAGTTTCGCACTGATATAAATAAAAATATTTGTCCAATTTTTCCTAACACTATTCATCATTTAGCTTTATGTATTAATTTTGAATCTTATGAATATTTTAAACCTTTTATCAATGATTTGTATAAATATGATTATAAAAATGCTGATTTTAACTCTATTAATAATTATATGAATATCTTTCCTTGGAGCCATATTGTCGATAACCATCAATTATGTGATGCATATAACCTTTTTCACTGTTCTTTAACTGAGGCAATGAACCTTTATATACCAAAAGTAGTCATTCGTAATAACTCGAAGCCAGTCTGGTACAATAAAAGATTATGTTAACTTGTGCAATAAAAAAAATAAAGCATATAAACTTTTCCGAAAATCCAATAACAATAATATTTTGCTAAGTAATTACTTACGACTTCAAAAAGAATTTGATGTACTAAATAAATTCCTATATAAAGACTACCTGTATCGCACAGAATCAAATTTGAAGCTGAATAGCAAGTGTTTTTGGAATTTCGTCAAAAGTAAAAAATGTTCCAATGGTATTCCAAATTCCATGCAATATTCGGGGACTATATCAAGCGATCTTAGGACGGTCTGCAACATGTTCGCAAATTTTTTTTCAATCGGTTTATTCTCCATCTAATTTACCAAATAATTTTTCAACTGACACACCTGAGAGTCTGATCAATATCGGCTCCTTACATTTAAATTACATTGATGTCGAAAAGGCTATATCTGAATTAAACCAGGATAAACAACCAGGTCCTGATGGTATTCCTCCTTTAATTTTAAAATCTTGTGTAGCCTCCCTTTTAGATCCGTTAACTCGACTCTTTAATGCATCTTTAAATACGGGACTTTTTTTAGATGACTGGAAGGTATCGTTTATTGTTCCGATTCATAAATCAGGTCCTAAGCAAAATATTTCTAATTATCGTCCAATAAGCAAACTTTCAACGATTCCTAAATTATTTGAAAAATTAGTTTATGAAAAGTTATCCTTCATTGTTCGGGAACTTATTTCCCCTGCTCAGCATGGTTTTGTTTCTGGTAGGTCAACTACAACGAATCTAACAATTTTAGCCAATGATATAATAAAAAATCTTGAAAAGGGTTATCAAAATGATGTGATTTATACTGATTTTTCAAAGGCGTTTGATAGGGTAAATCACACAGTCTTAATTAAGAAGCTTTTTGCCGTAGGTTTTCACTCCAACTTATTGAGATGGTTTGAATCTTATTTAAAGGGGCGCATTCAATATGTGCGTATTAATAACTTAATATCTGATCCCATTGTTGTGACTTCTGGAGTACCTCAAGGAAGTCATTTAGGTCCACTTCTTTTTTTGCTCCTTATTAACGATATTCCAGATTGTATTAAATCTTCTCATTGCCTTATGTTCGCCGATGATATAAAAATATTTCGATGCATAAAATCCATCGATGACTGCTTTCTCCTTCAAAATGATATAAATAATCTAGCCGACTGGTGTAACTCTAATCAGTTATTTTTAAATGTTTCCAAATGTGATTTTCTATCTTTTCGCCGTAATTTTTCGCAGATAAATTATGTTTATAACATTGATGGTATTAAATTGCAAGAAGTTACCAAAAAAAAAGACCTAGGTGTCATCTTCGATCCTAAGCTATCGTTTTGCCTTCATATAGATTTTATTGTTGTGAAAGCAAATTCTTTACTTGGGTTCATATCACGTAATTCTAAGGAATTTTCCGATCCTTATACACTCAGAGCATTATTTTATTCCTATGTGAGGCCGGTCCTTGAATATTGTTGTGTAATATGGAACCCCTACTATGCTATCCACTCAAATCGAATCGAAAGTGTCCAAAAACGTTTCTCCAGACTAGTAATTTACAGACTTCATTGGAATATACGAATGCCTCCTTATCGTACTAGATGTAATCTAATTAATCTCCAGCTTTTAGAAACACGGAGGAAGTATTTTGAAATAATTTTTATTAGAGACATTCTCAAAAATCAAATAAAATGCCCTTTTCTTCTGTCCTATATAAGAATATATGCTCCAACGAGAGATCTTCGAGTACATAGTATATTTTTTGAACCTTTTCATAGGGTTAATTATGGTCTAAATGAGCCAATAACTAGGTGCCTTAGACAGGCCAACTCAGTTGCTAGTTATATTGATTTCCATAGCAATATTAGTCGTGATACCTTTAAAAGTCATATTATTAATTTGTTAACGGTTTTAAAGTCTGGTGGTGAGGTGTTATATTATTTTTAAGTATTTTTAGGTATTTATATAAACTTGTAAGGTATCGCATGTTGCTTATAATTTATTCAGTAGTCTTTAAGATTATATATTTTCAATGTATATCTGCTTGATGAAATAAATAATAATAATAATAATAATAATAATACCCAAGCCTAACGTCATTTTTAAGGTCTACATTTAAGCTACATTACCCGAGACCGAACACCAGGAATAGGACTGAATCGTCAGAAACCAGTGTAACCGATACAAGGCAGCAAGACCAGATTCCAGAAACGCAAGTGAATTGTTTCCAGTACCAGAACTAACCGCAGTACCAGCAACCCGTATCAACAGAATATTGTGTGTTATAAATATAAGAGTTGTTTTCAATAAAGATTTTGCAATAAGGTTTTAAGACCTTTTTCCTCTGAAGTTTCGTGTTTTCTTCAGGACGACCCTGGCGAGACCGGCGAGCATAACCTCGTCTGGAAAGCAAAAAGCACATCACAGTGCATGTCAAATACTTAAATTTACATTTACACCTTTAAGTTACACTTTTAATTAATAGTTCAGGGGGTCAATTCTTGACCTGTGAAACTGTGAAATGAAAACAAAGTTATCATTTCATTTTCACAGAGTTTTATCATTTTATCACTTCACAAACACGCGCAAGGCGATTCCCGAACTCGTTATGAAAAACAGCTGTCAAAGTGAGTACCTATAAAAAGTACTACCATGAAAAATGCTACCACTTGCTCATAGAAAAAGATGATTGTGACGTCATAGAAATACCAAGATGGCGAGTTGGGTGTATTAATGAGCACAATTTGTCTTTGTTTATCATTTTTCTTTTCACAGGTTTTCACAGAATGAAATGATTGTGATAAACGAACCATCATATAAAAACATTTTGGGATTTTTTTTCATTTCTTTAATTCGAAAATCGCATTTGGCGTGAAGGCGTTATGATATTTATCACTTCACAGTTTCAAAGATCGAGAATTAACCCCCAGAAGGCATTATGTTAAGGCACAATCTGTCAGCTGCAGGCTTGAATATGGAAAATAGCTCTGTGATAGGCTTATGTCCATTTCTAAATGAAAAAGATAAGGGTGGTAACCAGGGTTGGCCGAACTGTCACTTTTTAGAAATAACTACATTTGTTACGTCTGCTACGTATTTAATGTAGTTAAATGTAGTTAAATGTAGTTAATGTAGTTAACGAAACAAATTGTAGCAGACGTAGTTTGAAATGTCAAATGATCTGTCAGATGGCTGTCAGATGCAGCTGTCACTTTGAAGTTTTAGTTTTTAAATCAAATGTGCAGTTATTCTTTCAAATTGGCTGACGAAAAGTGAAAACAAAAATTATACGCAAGGACGGTGATATATTTTCGGTCTTCTTAGTGCTTTGGTTGGTTAAAAAATCAAGAAAAATTAAACTTTCAATAATTGTTTAAAAAAATGGCTGGTCGAAAGCTGCATAATTACTGGGTTGAAGGTGGATTCACTCCAGTTAAAATGGAGAACGATAGGATTGGAGCTCTCTGCGACAGGTGTGCGTCTATTCTTAAGAATACCACAGTTTCAAGGCTTCAGGCTCACAGGTATACAATTTTATAATTGTAAATATTGAAACTATATCAGTTTTTATGTGATTTACATAATTTTTTAGAAAAATTTGTTTCCCAAGAACTCAAGCTCCTTCTCACACAGTCTCACAATCACCCAGTGCTAGTTCTGTTTCCAGCCCAGGACAGGGACACGAACCAATAAATCCATTGAAAGAGATCAATGATAAAGATAATAATAGTAACAAAAACACATCGATAAATATAATAGATGTTACTACCCTTCCTATCCCGTTTGACATCGCAAAATACCAAGTTCAAGATCTGGATGTCGAAGTAAGTCTTAAAAGTTTTTAAAAAATTCTTTGGTCTGGTAATCGATTCTAATTTTTATTAGTGTATTGATGAAATCGAAATGGGTATAGATACCCTTTCAATGCCTATGCCACCGTCAACGCCAAGTTCACTTGTTTCCAAAGCAACTTCGGAATCTTCGTTGGATTATTCAAAGTCCAGTACTTCCTCTGTTTATCCCATCTTTGCCTCTTCATCTTCCCTAAATAAAAGCACTTCCATATCATCAGACAATGACTCCAACAGACTTCCATCAAAGAAACTCAGCACAGCTTTTAACCCCAGGAAAATAAACAAGTCTTCATCCACACCATCTGTTATGAAAAGTTTCATCGACACAATTGATGAAAAGGAAAGAAAGAAAATAGACATAGCATTGGCAAAGTTCTTCTTTGGTTGCAATATACCTTTTGCTGTAGCCGATTCTGACCACTTTAAATCTTTGGTAAAGCTTTTACGTCCATCGTATAAGCCACCTTCCAGAAAAGTCCTGGCGACAAGTCTTCTAGACGAAGTTTATGAAGAAGTACAATTTTCTCAAGGAAACGAAACTGAAGGTGTTTTGCTAATGGATGGCTGGAAAAATAGCAGCAACAACACAAACAATGTCCTTGCGATCATGCGAACGGTGTCTGGCTCAAATATTTTTGTTGATTCCTTTGATTTCACGAAAATCAGTGAAACAGGAGAAGAGTTAGCAAAAGTATTCGAACAGTCTATAACAATTTGTAAAGAAAAGCACAATGCAGACATTTTTGGCCTGGTAACCGACAATGCAGCAAATATGCTTAAAATGGGTCGCGTTTTAAATCAAAATTTGGATTTAATGCATATCACATGCAGCAGTCATACGGCAAATCTATTGGCAAAGGATATAACAAACTTCAAAATAAACGAAAACGTTGTAAGAATTTTAAAATTCTTCAAAAATCATCCTTGTCTGGAAAAAAAAATTATAGATAGTGGAGGTAAGCGCATGATGTTACCCTGTGAAGTCCGTTGGTGCACCTATAGAAATTCATTTGAAAATTTTTTATTTAATTTAAAATATATGAAAAGTTTGGCAGCCGAAGACAGCCAAAAAATTATTAAATCAGAAGTTATACAACTTCTTTTTGATGACAGCTTTATCCAATCGGTTGAGGAAGAAATCTTCCTTTATGATCCGGTTTGCAAATTAATTAATAAGTGTCAAGATGACACTACAAATATTTCTGAAGCTGTTAACTTATGGCTCCAGTTGAAAGTGCCAGAAAGATTTGCCGATAGCTTAAACAAGCGCAAGAAAATGGCCTTAACGATCCACTCCCTTGCTGCATACACATTGGATCCAACCTATCGTGGGAAAAATCTTTCCGAAGAGCAAAAGAATGAAGTGGAAATGCATTTCCTTGTGCTTTTCACAGCAGATGAGCTAAATAGCTATGACAGCTTCACAAAAGGGGAAGGGATTTTTGCAATTTTAAATGCGAAGATCAACAAAGAGGACGATAGCGTTGGAGGTCGTTTGCTTCCAAAGACCTACTGGAATTTTGCATCCAGACAACATCCTGGTCTTGCGAAGTATGCAACGCGTCTTCTCAGCATTCCAGCATCTTCTGCATCAATTGAAAGGCTATTTTCCCATTGGTCGTTTGTTCACACAAAGTCTCGAAATCGACTTTCTCAAGAAAAATCAAAAAAATTGGTTCATATTCATTATACTTTAAAAATGAATGACACTAATAAAACTGACGAATATTGAACTGAATGCCTACTTGAGCTTAATTTTTTACTTTTATATTTTTAGGTACAATAAATAAAAAAAATGCGTAAGTATCGGCATACATATGTATATGTATGTATATATAATTTCTTAAATCAAGCTGGTTATTTTAAACAAGATTCAAAATGATGAAATTGGGCTTATTTTGAAGACGGAAAAAGTTTTTCCTGCAGTTCTGCGTGCAGTTGCAAACTATGTACTTTTAAAAATGTTTGAATCTTGTTAATAGATGCTTAGTATAAAATAGAAACACATAATGTAAAAGTGCTATACCAAACCACAAAATTTACTTTGGCAAAATGTTAGCATATTATAAAAAATGATTTGAGGTATTTTTAATGCTAATTTCAATGACGCCAAAAACAATCTGTTACCACTATTTAAAAAAAATCGATTTATTAAAGATGACAATATTTTCAGTACAAAAGGTTAATATTATCCAGACACTTTTATGAGGGGGCAGAAAAAATGAGTTCCTGATTTCCGAATTCAGCTTGGATCTTGGAATAATCAAAGAACAAACATAATATACATAGATACATATGGAATATGGTACGTGATTTGAAGGAATTTTCAACGCTGATCTATAAAAACGCAAAATTAAAACGATGCAACTACCCAAATTCTTAGTATTCATTGCAAATTAAAATGTATGACAAAATTCAAGTACCAACTTTTATCAACGGACTTTTATTTCCAAAAAGTTTTTCGTAATATTTAAATCACTGAACGAATGAACTGAAAATTCAGCATTAAATTTAAAATACCATTAAATAATGTATATTATGTATCATTTGCTATTTTCTTATTTATATTTGTGTGTGTATGTTTTTACTTGCGATGTATAGGGACTATTATACGGTGAGCCTAAACGGTTGAATCAATTTCATTCAAACTTGATACATTTTACTTGCGATATACATAAGTACTATTTATAAGGCAAGTATGGATTCGTGCAAAAAAATGATTTTGAGATAACAATCAAACATGACATTACAATGATAGAGAACACCAAAAAAGTGGGTTGCACAATTCTGTCTGTGTGTTCGTTTACAGTCTAAACGGTTCCATCAATTTTCTTCAAACTTGGTACATAGTGGTTTTTGGTAATTATGCCCACACAATTTTTAATTTTTTTAGAACCAAAAATAACGGTATACAATTTTTTTAGCAATTTCACAAAATCCTATTTTTCTGAAAAACGGCTCCACAACTTTTCTAAAAAAAATTCAATAAATTACTTTGAGTAAAGGCTTCCTTGGGAAGAAACCCATTTTGCAAAAAATGGTTATTAATGGTACCACCTCCCAAGGAACCATTTTTTTTTTTAATTTTCGATTTTCTTCAAAACGGTTTAACTGATTTCAATAATTTTTTATTATCAAGAAGCTTCCAAATAATATAAATAGTTTTTTGTACCAAAATTAAAAAAAAAATATTTTTTTGGATTTTTAATAAATGTTTCAATGCTTTATTTTGAAAACGATTTGATCGATTTTTTTGAAACTCAATGCTTAAGAGTTTCTTAATATTCTCTAAAACATTTTTAGAAGAATTTTATATTTATGAAAATATAGTGGTATCTTCCATACAAAAGTTAAAAAACCGCAAAGGAAAATATTTTTTTATTCAAAAACGACTACTAAGATTTTGATTAAACTTTTTCCATATACTAAATTTAGTACGATCTACTACCATAAATTATAAAATTTCGCACTTATTAATAGTACCTGTCATAGAACGTTTTTTTTATTTTGAATTTTCTCATTATCGGCTAAACGGATTAAGATAAAGTTTTTATATACAATTTTCAGATAAGATCAGATAATATCGCATATCAAAATTTTCAAAAAAAAAAGCTTTTGAATTTTTAAGAAAAAGTTTCAATTTTTATTTTTTTTTGAAAATTCGATACCTCAAAAACGGGTAGACAGTCATTTTTAGTTTTGTTTTTATCTACCCATAAATATATACTTTATAATTGTATTTCAAAATTTGTCCTTAAAATATTTTTAAGAATTGTATACATACAAAATATTTTTTTTTTAAAAACTGCTCCAACGATTTTTAATTTTTTTTCCATACTTCTTTTTTTCACCTCAAACTGTCAAAGGAGTTGTTTAAGCTAATTTAAATGTCGTATTTCATGCTTCTCTACATTTTACTCTCATAATTTCCATGTTTTTATAAGCAATATTCTAGATCCAGAGTGTCTGGAACATAAGAGCAAGTACGTGCGACCCAGTCGGGCATTTTAGCATTTTATTTCATTTGTTTTAAGAACCAAAAATAACTGTAGGCAATTTTTGTAAACAATTTAATAAAATCTTATTTTCTCAAAAACGGGTCAACAGACTTTTCTAAAAAGAAATCAATAAGGAACTTTCAGTAAATACTAAATTTTAGTGAGAAACCACTTTTCGAAAAATGTATAGTGTTGGTACTTCCCATAGAAACATTTTATTTTATATTCAATTTTCTTGATTTTGGTCATATTTTTTAATGCAAAAGTTTTCAAAAAGTTTAGAAAGTTGGTAATTTTTTTTAATCTTAATTTTGATCTGTAAATAAATATAACTACAAATTTGCATAGCCAAATTTTCTTAAAAATTTTGTAAAAATTATAAGAGAATATTGTTTTAAAAATCGCTCCAACGATTTTAAGTCTTTTTTTAAGAATTTTTTTCATCTTTCCCGAAGGTTTTAAGCTTTAACGTATATAAGATACTATTCCATACTTCATTCCTATTACCTATACCTGTAATTTGTAATAATCCTATTGATTTTCTGTATTAACTACGTATGTAGCAGACGTAACAAATTGTAGTAAATTAGGCGTGTAGTTAATTCAATTAACTACGCGTAGTTAATAACGTAGAAAATATAGTGTAGTTAATTCGGCCAACCCTGGTGGTAACTCTGACATATGTTTCTGTTTATGTAAGGAATAACGAAGCCCATATCGAATGTCTTACACTTTGCTCATGAATGTAAAACTTGAACAAGGTATTCCTCTACTTTGTCAAGTATTTCATCAGTTAATATTATCTTCTGCAAATCGAAATAGTATCTAACGGTTCTGGCGATGCTTTAATTGCAGATGATTTTGTTCCCATCTTGCTTGTGGTATCACAACCTGGGGGCCAATTCTGGTTCTGTGAAAAAGTGAATCGAATAAATCGTTTTCACATTCGCTGCCAACCATTGCTTTCACTTTTTCGATTCATTTGCCACAAATAAGCGATTCTGGTTCTGTGAATGAAAACTATATTATCGATGCTAGAACCACCTTACCATTTCTCCTGAAAACTGCACGATTCTCTCAATTTACTTGTGTTTTTGAAGAGAACAGAGAAATGCGTGAGATAGGAACACTTTTTTCTGTATGGATTTGACAGAGAGAGAGATATGATTGAATTTGTCATTGCTTGTTCGTATTCACGCTTTCATTTTGGATATTCGCTTCCAAATGACGGCGTGAAAGCAAATTATTCATAATGAAAGTTTTTGATGTTTGGTTGCACATTTTCACAGAACGGGAATCGGAATTAGTGTGAAAGCGTGAAAAATTGTTCGTTTCATTTTTTCACAGAACCAGAATCGGCCCCCTGGGGGTCAATTCTCGATCTGTGAAACTGTGAAATGAAAACAAAGTTATCATTTCAGTTTTCACAGAGTTTTATCATTTTATCACTTCACAAACACGAGACAGGCGATTCCTGAACTCATTATGAGAAACAGCTGTCAAAGTGAGTACTAAAAAGTACTAAAATGAAAAAAATCTACCACTTGCTCATAGAAAAAGATGATTGTGACGTCAGAGAAAGACCAAGGTGTACTTGGGTGTATCAAATGAGCACAATTTGTTTCTGTTTATCATTTTTCTTTTCACAGGTTTTCACAGAATGAATTGATTGTGATAAGAGAATCACCATATATGAAAACATTTGTTTTTATTTTTCACATTTTGAGAATCGCATTTGGCGTGAAGAGGTTATCATATCTAACACCTCAAAGTTTCACGGATCGAGAATTGACCCCCTGTAAGTATGTGGGCCTTAATTAAATTGTTGTAAAGTGCAGCTCCCAGTTGTTCCCCTAGAGCCTTGAGTGTGTAGAGGCACATAGCGCATTTTATCACCCACTTCCACTTTGATCCACAATTCTTGCATTCCCTCACTGAATAGTTAAAATATATATCGAAGGATGAGAACAACGACATCAGTGCCATTTGATAACACTATAAGGCATTTAATGCATGAGTGGACGGCATTGAACAGTTGGATTATAATTCTGCTATCTGCTTTCTCAACAAAGGTTTGAAGGTCCGAGCACGTTTGAAGTTCTTTGTTATTGTTATATATTAATAATGCATCCCTGCTATCATTGTCACCTGTGAGGGTTCCACTTAGAGCTGTAGTGAAGTCAGTCACTTTTGCCTTCTCAATGAAGCTGGAAGCAGCAGATAGTTGGAGCATCTCTTTGTTTTTACCAGAAGACCTGAATCTATCCATCTGTCTAGGAATACGCGTCTCCTGTTTGATATTTATCAGTTCGATTTGATCTAGAATCATTCGTCTTTCTCTTTCACATTCGTTAAGTGACTGGTCAATGTCAAAGTCAACTCGTGTAATTTTCTTGTTTTAATGCTTTTTTGTTTTAAAGGAATGCTTAAGCCTATCACAGAGCTATTTTCCAGATTCAAGCCTGCAGTTGACAGATTATGGATTCTCCAAAGATGCAAATGGTGTGCTTAGGCCCGATCAGTGCCTTAACATAATGCCTTCTGAACTATTAATTCCGTGCAATTTTACAACATGTTCTACTCAAAGGTGTAAATGTAAATTTAAGTATTTGACATGCACAGAGTACTGCAAATGTGGTGAGCAATGTACGAGATAAATGTGTATACAAATGATGTGCAAATATATGTAATTGTATGTTTTATAATTTTAAAATTTTTGTTTACTAAAAATCAAAAAGAACAGATTTTCTTTAGTTAAAAACTTCAATCTTCAAAAAGCATCTTAATTAATATCGTATCCTTCGGCTTTTAGCAGCTAATGAGAAAGAGTGATAAGATGGGCTTTTGTGGGCGTGTCAATGGGCGGAAATTATATGCAATCATTCCCTATACTGTTCGCTATCATGTGTGAAAATTTCATTACACTGGGTGAAGTGGTTCAGATTTAATCTTACTAAAACGAACTCCATACAAGTCACAAAATAATAAACGCCCACAAAATAGGCGTGGTAGGAACTTTTAACAGCTTATATTCCATACAAAAATATTTTTATAAGTTTAACTAAAGCAACATCCGAATTTGTATTAATTTTGACGAATATTACTTTTTTTCAAAAAAGGGGGCGTGGCAGTGGGCGGAAATTATTTATGCTGGCTTCTCATCTTGTTTCTTATCATGTCTGATCATTTCATCAAAATCGGTTTAGTGGTTTACTTCTTATGGAGATTTTTCCACAAACTATACTACTATTTGTCGGCCAATTTGGAAAATGGCGTCTAAAAAACCCGTCCAGAAAACGGTGATGTCTACCCAAGTTTTTCTGACTCTCCTTTATGTACTTAAATCGATTCTGGCGGTTAGATAAATCAGTACGGAAGTTTCTACGGGACATCACTACAGGGACTGTATTACTAGCATATCGGACACATGGTTTTATATAGTTTTCTACTATTAGGCCAGGAAAAATGGGTTCCGAGGTTGAAAAAATTAATTCATGAAATATTAAAATTGGAATCGACGCAGAATCGCAACCTCTATAACATATCCAAAGTCCCCTAAAATCCCCGCATTGGCTTTTTGTGTAGATGCATTTGAAGAGGTGCAGACGTGGAGAACTTGGAGGTCTATCAAACTAAAATATTTCTTTTTGTACAACCCAACCACATGATACATAATTTAAGGGTAGTTTTTAACGCTGAATCTAATGAAACCAAATTCAAAATGATACAACCAACCAAAAAAAAAGTAATAGTCCTTTTTACGTAATGATGATTTTTTTCCAGGTACAACAGGTAAAATATTATCGAAAACCCTTTGAAAATAAAGGTATGTTAATGAAATTTGGAGTGAATGTTCCATTTGTCATACGAACTAAGAATCAAGACAGTCCCCAAAAATATCCATGGTGAAAGGGTGTTTTTTTAAGGGGTACGGGCAAGTGTAGAATGTTTACCATAACACCCACGGAAAAACTCTTACACTCATGAAACTCGCCAAAAATATTGAATTTGTCATGGCAACCAATTCAATCATTTTGACTTTGGTTTCATTAGATTCAGCGTTAAAAACTACCCTTAAATTATGTATCATATGGTTGGGTTGTACAAAAAGAAATATTTTAGTTTGATAGACCTCTAAGTTCTCCACGTCTGCACCTCTTCAAATGCATCTACACAAAAAGCCAATGCGGGGATTTTAGGGGACTTTGGATGTTATAGAGGTTGCAATTCTGCGTCGATTTCAATTTTAATATTTCATTAATTAATTTGTTCAAGGTTCCCCATACGATTTGTGCTATTTTTCCTGGTCTATATAGTACGAAGAAGACAGAGAAGAAAACGTGTTAGTAAAAATGTTTTAAAGTAAATAAAGTTGATGACATGACAAATTCTAAATAAATCAGAGTCTATATTGACAACAACTCCTCAAGGCCGTAGCCAGACAATTATTTCAGAGAGAGATATAATTTTTCGAAAAAATATTTCACCATTTAAGCTAAGTCTACAGTTCTTTTGAGTAAAAAAAGGTTGGTGGTGAAAAAAAACTGTACTCAAAAATAAAAATATTTCTGTGCTGTAAACTATTTTTACTTGCGATATTGGTACTATAGAGCAAGTTTAGGATTCGTGCAAAAAAAAAATCGAGATAACAATCAAACATGACATTACGATGATAGAGAACACGAAAAAAGTGGGTGGCACAATTCTGTCTGTCTGTCTGTCCGTACCTCAACCTACAGCCTAAGCCACTGAAGCTATTTTCTTCAAATTTTGGACTTAAGTTTTTTTTGTAACTCTCCAGAGGGGAAATTGAATTTTTTTTTAGCTCAAAAAATAACGGTACTTGCCATACAACCGTTAAGGAAAAGCTTATTTATCTCAAAAACGGCTCCAACGATTTTGATAAAAAAAAAATCAGTGTATTATTGAAGATATGGCGTACATTTTAGTAAGAAAAAAAATCTCCAAAAACATTTATTTACGGTACCTGCCATACGGTTTTTTTCATAAGAGCTTTGTTAGAATGTAAATAATACTGCATACCAAAATTTTGGAAAGAATAAATTTCGGATTTTTAAAAAAATATTCAATTTCTTCAATATTTCAAAAACGGGTTGATGAATTGTTTTGAAATTTCAGTTTTAAATGTATATTGATATATACTCAAAATTGGCATACCAACATTTTTTTTTTAATGTTACAAAAATTTTATATATAAAAAATTTATTTTTAAGAAAACGGCTCCAACGATTTTAAATTTTGTTTTGCATATTTTCATATTTTTTCAAGTAATCAAATGGCATACTTTTTTGAATTCTAAGTAATTTATCAGACTATTTATACAATTAAATTATGATTTAAATGCTTTTATACTTTTTCTATAATTACTTGAATAGGTAGGTATTTTTTAAAGTTCTTAATAATGAACATAAGAGCAAGTACGTGCGATCCAGTCGTGCATTTTATTTTTATACTAAAGCAAAATACAAATTCCCAACACATTTCTTGCGCGAAATAAAATACGTCGCTATAAGGTCTAGTTTACAGTTCCCGTGCGAAAATCTATGCAGATATTTTCGCATGTCAAAAATTATTTAGGTGAAATACAAAATTACTTTTTTGCAAAGATTCATGCAAAAAGGAACCATTGCTGTCATAGAACTACAAAACAATTGGGCAATTGTTTCGCGTGAGATAAAGTGTGGTGAATAAAAATTATGTACACTTCCAAAACAAAAAAAAAAAAATTCACCTCACAGCATTACTTCAATGCAAATTGTTTTTGCATCCAAAATTTATTTATTCCATTTTTAGGCATATAATTTGTTAATAAGGGATTACCAAATTAATGACTCAATGGGTGGCCTAGGCAAAGGCAAATATTTTGCTTCTAAAATATTATACAAAATTTAGCACAGAATATGTGGAAAAATATTTCAAAAATTTTATTTTCTTTTCCATGTGAACTGTAAACTTTGCTTAAACATTAAACATTTAATTTTTCGCCCAAAACTCACTCCTATGAGTGATAGATTCTTTCCATATGGTAACTTCCTCACCCTCAGTGTTAGTCTCAATTTGTCGATGAAATGAACTAACATTAACTCCTACCCTAAAAGTTTATTTTCATCGGTAGAATCTCTTAGGTAAGTTTTTAGACGTTTCACTGTCGAAAAAGTTCTTTCCGATGTGCATGTTAAGAACGTTTTGGAGTTCCCAAAAATTTTAAGAAGCTTGTGTATGTGAAATCATTTCATTTTGTGTATGGCATTTTGCCTACCATATCTTGCATTCAGCCTTCAAACTTTAAATTGTGAAGAAGAAGATCTAATATTTTAAAAATTTTAATTTTTTTTTTTTAATTTTTGTCAAGAATTGAGGGAATCAGAATACACGAATCTCATTTTAAACTCACTTAAGAAATCATGAAGGTAGGAAGGTAGGTACCTATATTCATTAAAAATTATGTAAATAGTACATGAGCAATCTAGCTCATGTAAATTAAATTAATTAATAACTACGCAAAAATTTGAGTATAACTTTAGTAAAAGGGATAAGTATGATTTACAAATGCCTTTCTCAAAAATTACGGGGGGGGGGGGGGAACAGACCCCTGTGATCCTTTCCCTGGCTGCGGCCCAAGTTCTAAGTTCTTATATGCAGAAGAAACCTGTGGGTAAAAATTCAGTCAAAGTAAGTAATGAGATTTAAATCACAACGAAGATATAAATGTTAAAAAAGAGCCAAGTTCTTACGTGTACAAGAAGCCTGTGCGTAAAAAGTCTGCCAAAAAAAGTAATGAGATCTAAAATATATGCCAAGTTTTAAGTTCATGAAGTTTAATATCAAATATGTATCTTAAGTAGAGTAATATCGAAACAATTCCAAATCCTGTAAGTAAGTACGTAATTAAGAGAAAACTTGCCAAGTAAATCCACTAAATTTTAATCAGTGATCATTAAACCAAATTTTCGATATTATTATTTCTAAGTAGGTACTTCAAGAAGTGCTTCCTTCATATAGTTTATAAGAATTTTTGAGAATGTGGATGGATGCCACGCCCCCTGAACTGAAACTTCCAATTTTTCGAGTTTTTTCTTTATAAGTACTTCAAGCCCTACCGCCCTACCAACATTCATTGTTCTTAAACAATCGGAAGTGCTCCATATAATATATTAGAATTTTTAAGAATGTGGGTGGATGCCACGCCCCCTAAATGGGAAATTCCAATTTTTTTCTTTCTAAGTACATCAAGTCCTAGCGACCTATCAATTTTCATTGTTCTACAACAATCGGAAGTGCTCCATATAATTTATAAGAATATTTAAGAAAGTGGGTGGATGCCATGCCCCCTAAATAGAAAATTGCAGATTTTCGATGTTTTCCTCTGTATGCATCACAAGTCCTACCGTTGTGCGAAATTTCAAGTTTCTACGATTTCGGGAAGTGCTCCATAATTTTGATGATCTGTCAGTTAGTCAGTCAGTTAGTGAGTCAGTGAGTCAGTCAGTTACGGTTTTGGCGATTTTTGAAGTCCTATATCTCGGGAATTACTAATGCTAAAGAGTTGAAATTTTGTGAGCCACATGTGTTCAGCTCAGCAAATGCTGCGAATTTGAAGTTTCTGACTTTATTGGTACTGAAGTTAGAGGGGGGTTAAAAATCGCCCGAGTTTGTACCTGTAAAAAGGATGTAGTGCCGCGAACTTGGCTGGGCACTACCTTGCTCTTTGATCACAACGAAAACATAAATGTTGAACAAAGAGCAAAGTTCTAATTTCTTATATGTAGAAGAAACCTCTGGGTAAAAAGTCAGTCAAAGTAAGTAATGAGATTTAAATATATATTATGCATACATTACGTATTAAAAGAGTTAAGTTCATGAATCAAATATTTAAAGAAGAGTAATAGCTAGTGACTTGTATATTATCTTTGGTAATATACTATTGATTAGGGTTGGTAAATCGTGATCTGTCAAAGTAGAAGCAAAAATGTTTTCTCTTGATTAAAAGCTAATTAAAAAAGTGTTCAAAGTGCAAATAAATATAGAAAACCCATTCATTTTGTAAATTAAGGAAAGCGGAAACGAAAAAACGCCACCAAAACCTGATTAAATCGAAGCAGAACTCGCTATGGAATCTTCTCCTGGACTGAGTGTTTAAAGAATGCAGGAAATTCTTCTTGAAAACAACAAAAAACTTGTTGAACAGTTGGCTTCAAAGACAGACCTGCAAATTTTCTGCAATCAGATTTCAGCTTTGAATGTGCGACAAGAAGAGCTCGAACAAAAAGTTATCTATCTGGAAGAACATAACAAACGTCTCGAGAGTCAGCTTGACCGACTTCTACAGAAGAGTAGGTACTGAAACAAATCTTGTAGTTCACCTGCCTATTGAAGATCAAACTGACATGAGCGAAAAAGCAAAATCCATTTGCGCCGGTTTGGTTGACTCAACTCCGAACATAGCCGTGACGAGAACAAATCAACAATAATTCTTAAAATGAGATCCAGAGAGTGTGCTTGGAACGTTATGAAGAATGCTTTCAAATTGAAGGGTACCAAAGTAAGCATCTTAATGGACTTGCCTTTTAACGTCAGACAACGCCGAGCAAAAATGATTCCCATCATGAAGGAGCTCCGCCAAAAAGACGCATCAGTTAAGATTTCCTTACGGGATGATCACCTGCACATTGCCAAGAAAGTCTTTACTTGGGATTTGGCTCTTGGGTTAAGGTGTGGAGAAAAACAATGGATTGGAAGCCATTAAATCTATTTATGGAGACATTTCAATAAATGAAAATATTTGTATTAAGGGCTCTGGAGACGCTCGAACTTGGTGCGAGAGAACATGGTTCAAGTACTATGTTCGAGTTGATTTTATTTGTCTGCGGGCTGGTTCGAGTATAAATTATTTGGTGTCACTAAACAAAAATTTGGTCTCACCAAAATCAAAAGGAGTTTGATATTTTACGATGTTCGAGGGCGGGGCTAATGGTTGTCGTACCAGATTCGACTGTTTGCGGACCGGTTTCGTATGTTTACTCGAACATTTCGGTTTAATTTTGAGTTCAACATTAAAAAATAAAAAGAAAAATTTCAAATAACCTGAATAAAAATAAAATAAATGTGACAGTCAATATTGTGAGTGACATATAAGTCGTAAGAGTAATGAAGTTCGAGCAGTTTGGTTTCTGTGTCTGCGGAGTTTAGTCGAACTATGTTCACTCGCACCATGTTCGAGCGTCTCCAGGGCCCTTTAATAAAATTAAAAGTACAAACAAAACAGCTACAAAAGAAAACACATTTCACAAAACTTCAAATCCGACAGGTAATGTCAATCGCAACAGTGATGCCAAAATAAATGCAATGCCAATAGGCGACAAATCTTTGGGTCTACCCACAAGCTCTAAGGCGGTAGTACACGACGCATGATGTGTACCAGTCTACCAGAATGCTGATGCATTTTGTAACATTTTTTAGTTATGTTAAAAGTTTTGATAGGTATTTTTGTATTGTTTGAAACTCATCTATTAGAAAATGGAGAAACTAAATTTAAGAATATATTCTCGAATTATGAATTAATCTGGTATCCTTCTGTAAAAACTTCGCTTCTTGGAAGAGGAAGTGGTGGAACACTTTTCGGTTTTCGCGATGATCTCGACAGGATCAACGGTACCTTCCAAAAAGCTGGCGAAATAAATGTTATTAACTTAAAATCGAATACATTTGATGTCATCCTGGTAGATACCTATTTACCTAAACTGTAATCATTGGCAGCGTGATTTCGACAAACTCTGTGACTCACTACACTCCCTAGACTTCACTAATATACTGCTTATTGGCGATTTTAATGGTTGAGTAGGATATCACAAAATAATTTTGCATCCGGATACAACAGCAGTTTTTTGGAATCCTATCGGAAATCTAAGGACCCAATTTGTGATAACAAAAGAGCAAAGATTCTTGAACTTGCCGATGAGTATGACATGCATTTGTTAAATGGTAGCTGCAAAGGTGATTCGGAAGGTGAGCTAACCTTTATCAGGGGAACATCATGCTCAATTACAGGTTTTTGCTTTGTCTCTGGAAACTGGTATAAGCTGCTGGACAACTTTAAAGTTGAAATTGAGATCTTTTCGGACCATATGCCCCTGGATGTAACTCTCAATTTTGCTGCCAGTGGCAACTGGCAACTATGATAACACGAAGCCACTAAAATTTGTATGGAACAACCGAATACTTGAAACCTATCAGCGAAACATGAATGTTAACCTTATGAAACTGAACGCGCAGCATTTTACAACCGATATTGAAGCTTTAGCAGAAATCATAAAGAAATCCATTCCGCAACACAAGGACCCAAAAACCTGTAAAATGTATAAACAAAAATTATTTAATTCAGATTGCTTAAGAGCAAGAGAAAAATCCTTTAAATGTTTGAGACTTTAGAGAACGAACAACTTCGACATTTTCAAAACACTCTATGAAGATGCCAACAGGGAATACAAGAAGTGTATTTGTCACAGAAAAAAAGTAGCTCTTGAACAACAAAATATCGCGTTCATAAACACCTCAAAGTCCTCGGCTCAGTTCTGGAAAGCTGTCAACTACATAAATGGATACACGTCAAACATCTCTTTGTCTCTTAAATCTTCGCAACTTAGGACTCACTTCGATAAGCTCCTTAATGCCCCACTAACCTCCCCACTATTTCAATATGCAGCCCCTCTGCTCAAAGATGAAAAATTAGACACTGCGTTTACCCTGGAAGAAGTCAAGGAAGTTATAAACAACTCGAAATCAAACAAAGCACCAGGTATTGATCGCATCCCGTTTGAATTTTATAAAAATTGCACAAACGAGTTTATAAATTCTCTCAGAATTGAATACAATCGAATCTTTGATTCTACAAATGTCTCTGATACATTCAAGAAAGCAATCATTTTCCCATTTCATAAAAAAGGCGATTACATAGACCCGAAGAACTACAGAGGAATCACTTTTTTGAACACTTCAGCCAAACTGTTTGCCGCATTGATATATAAAAGATTATACGAATGGGTTCAAGAAAATAACATTCTTAAAGAATTTCAAGCTGGATTAAGAAAAGGTTATTCTACAATCGACCAGATATTCTGTCTTACTAACATTGCTGAATCTTACAAGAACAAAAAAAAGTTGTACGCATTCCTTGTAGATTTTCGAGCAGCTTTCGATACAATATCACGTGAAGCACTCTTTTACAAGTTGTACATCAAGTTGATATCGTCTTTCTGTGTGACACTATCCAAAGTATGCAGTTAATGATAAACAGACTTAGTGCTTATTGTAAATGTTGAAATCTCACTGTTAATCTTGAGAAACCAAAAGTCATGATATTTTGTATGCAGGAGGTCGTTACTCACGTTTGGAAAAGTGGAAGTTAGATGGTGAAGAAATTGAAGTTGTATCCAGATACAAATATCTTGGTATCCTGTTATCACCTTCTTTAAGTTTAAAACCGCACTTTAGTGAAAAATTAGCTGATGCTTAAAGAGCTATCTGTGCAATTTGGGAGCGTTGTTTCAAAAACAACTATGTGTCGCTAAGTGCAAAACAAACTTTGTTCGACACGACACGACTCAGATATGGGGTTACAAATACTACGATGAGGTGGAAAAATTTCTACGCTACTTCTTGAAAAGGATATTCCGGTTACCAAAAAATACCCCTAACTATATGCTATACATTGAAACTGGAACTCCTCCCCTGCGCCTGTACGTGTGCACCCTCAAAATGCACTTCAATTATGTCTTAAAATTATTAGCAATGAATGAATCCAGACTAACTAACGTAGTATTAAAAGGCATTATTGGAACAAATAGAAATATTTGCGAGGAATGGCAGAAAGTAGCGTCTGAATGTGGAATGAATCTGGCAGTTCAGGTGAATGAGCAACCTCATCTCTTAAGAGAAAAATTTAACTCAATTTTGGAGAATCTTGGTAGACATAGGTACGTATGACCAATATGTTGAAGAAGCCGAATCGTCACTATTTAGGAACTATTACAGCAAACTTAACCATTTTTTAAATGAAAAAAAAAGTGTTTCCTTAACAGTTACTCAGCTTTAATTGTAACATATTAATTTAAATAAAAGTCAAATTTACTATTACGACTACTACTATTGATTAGACCGGAAAACGAGGGGTATAAGTACGGTGACCATCCGTTCATTATAATAATGAACTGTTCTGTATTTGAAGATGTTGTTCATTATTAATTATTTTGTACACGAAAACATATAACTGTTCTGTATTTTATTCATTGTTCATTATTTGTTCTGTATTTCTGGGAACGTTAAGATTTAATGAAAGAAACTGATGATGCTGACGTGCCCTTAGTCAGTGAATGAAGAAATAATAAATCTAGTACAAATTTATTTTTCCATGCCGCCCTCTATCGCTTTTGGCATCATCTGTCATGTTCAAGTCAAACACTATTCATTTCATGAACACATCAGCTGTCTGTGAACTGTGTGTTGTCTGCGTCTACGCTGAAGAATTGAGATTTATAAGTTTTATTTGAAATTATTTAAAAAAAAGCAATTCAATATTGAAAATTATTTTAGCTTACCCTGATGCCACTCAGGAGGAAGTGTGTATTTAATAAAGAATTGAAAAACCAGTACAAATTCTTGACCTAAGCTTTCAAGTTTTTTTTATTTCTAAGTTTGTGTGTAAAGCCTTATACGATGCTGATGCGAAACGAAATTTTTAGTTGTTCTCCTTTAAGACAACGAAATGCTTACGAAAACGAAGCGGAAAAGTATTCATTGACAGTTGCATAATTTCCAAAAATTAAAACAAATGCAAATGCAAACAAAATTACAAGCCGCCATCCTGTAATGAAAGATCCAACAAAAATAAACACGAAAAAAACACAAATTTCATTTTTTCGCACACAATTATGGTCTGGGAAATTAATTGTGTGCGAAAAAAGAGTGTAGACTTCTCCAAATAATCTGCTACAACTATCAATTTCGCTCATCAAACAGCGTACTGCAGAACGAAAAGTAGAACTAAATGTATAGTTTATGATTTCGTTGTCATTTTTGTATGAGATTTTTCGTTTCGCATCAGCAGCGTACTAAGCTTAAAGAAAAGACTGAATTGATTAGAGCTTTATAATATGTTTATTCTATTTTAAGTTGAGCCATTTTTCCTCAGAGGATAAATTTATTATTGAATGGAATAAATGATTGAAGATTGAGTTGAATTTTGTTTTTTTTTTTTCTTTTGTTCATTATTCAGCTTTCTAAAATATGGTCACCGTAGGTATAAGGGAACAATTATTACTATAGCAATTATAGCTCAGAAACTAAGCCGAATTTGACAATTTAACGCAAAAACCTTTTCGTTCAAAATTAAATTTCCTATTGAAATGGATTGTTTAAAAATTTTGTGTTGGTAAAAAAGCTCAATGAGTATTTTTCTCCAAAGAGGAATTCGACGTTTGAAAGACATTTGTTCAGAACGCTGAAGCCAGATGATGGGGAGAATTTCAATAAATTTCTTTTGCGGCTTCGCAATCAGGCAGCTAAATGCTCTTTTGGCGAAACAAATCAAGAGGTTTCTGAAATAAATATAAAAGATAAAGTTTTAGATGCATGGGCTTCTAGTGATTTAAAGAAACGTTTATTAAAAAGGAACACTCTTTAGAAGATGTGCCAAGTACATGAGCAGATTGCA
Source organism: Dasysyrphus tricinctus (assembly GCA_963921185.1). Classification (NCBI taxonomy): domain Eukaryota; kingdom Metazoa; phylum Arthropoda; class Insecta; order Diptera; family Syrphidae; genus Dasysyrphus; species Dasysyrphus tricinctus. The sequence goes on along the minus strand of OY992533.1, from coordinate 47,057,636 downwards.
AGCCAGACAATGTCGATGGGTATAATTCCGTCGTCAAGTGTGATCAACAGGATCCACCCTGCTCATAAACGAAATGGTCCAAACGAAGATAGAGAATGTCAAAAATGTGGACGAATGGGTCATTTATCAAATAGTGTTTACTGTCCAGTTAAAAATAGAAAATGCAATAATTGTGGAGTTCTCGGTCATTTTGCTAAGAAATGTAAGACGAAGTCCGACAAGCGGATAAACACTTTTGATGATGGGTTTGTCCATAAGAAAAAAAGGGACTATTAGAGACAAAATTTCCTCCATACAAGATGTAAGCAAAAATATTTTAGATTTAGAGGCAAGAGACTTAGACAAGATAAACAAACAAAAAGAAAGGAGAGAGAAGATAGAATTCGTGGCGCAAAGGAAGGGGATATTTTCATTGGCGATAAAGTCTTACTTCGTAATCTTATTCCCCAAAACAAACTTACATTCAACTGAATTCAAGGTGATTGAACGGAACCGTAATGAAGTAGAAGGCGAAATTTAAACCATGTGAAGAAAATACCAGTTCTAGTTCAGACTGAAATCAATAACAAATAAATAAGATATTTTGGAGCCCTCAATCAATGAAACTAACAATGACGTTGAAGACATCACCGAACCGAAGAATTCGGGGTTGAAGCTGAAGCTTAAAAATATAGGAGGGATGTGGCGACCTTGTCAGTAGAAGATACACTGTATCATATCGATTAAGGTTGCAAAGAATTTAATAAATAAATACTATGTAGTCATAGCGAGAAATTGTTATTGAAAAATAATAAATAAGTTTTAGTTTTGTTTTATCTACCGAATAGTTGTAACTTGTGCTCATTATTTATTGTGTGGAAATCCAGGTTATTACACATTACTTTTTTTGAAGCAGAAACTGCCTATACCTGGATAAAATAAGGTAGACTAAGGGCTTTGATATGGTAATTTTTGTTCAAAATTGACAGAGATATGGATATGCCCATTCAAACTTTACCATTTCTTATAATTGTTCACAGTTTTGGCCCGAAAGCCCCTTTTTCAGTACAATATGACAAATTTCACATTCGAAAAAAAAATTCGAAATTAAAATATTGATCAAATATGACATTACGACTATAGAGAATATTTAAATAGTATGTAAGCACAGTACACATATTAAAGGTAATATCATTAGAGTTTTGATTTTTGTTTCTTCTGCGCATATATCAAAATTTGTGTCAAATGTCAGTATTTGTTGTTGTTTTTACGTGTATTTAAGTCATAACCCTTCCAGACATTTTTATTTCTGACAATTTCAATTTTAATTTGTTGTTGTTTTTACGTGTGTTTTCTTCCTCACACTCACAGCCATTTTCGACTGACAACCTGCGCAGTATAAGACCTTAGATTTGTGTATTGTGGTATGTTAGTTCTCAATTTTGTATTTCGGCTGTTTTAAATGCTTTCAGACCTACCGGCTCAACGGCTGGTCCGATTAATATAAGATTTTGTACTAGGTGCTAGGAATGTTAAATTGTCATAAATAACCAAAAAATAGTCAATCTCCAATTCCACTCTATGTCTAATTATTCAAAAGAATATTATTTATGGTCCCAACTTGGCATCCAGTTGTTAATTTTGTTATAAAACAAGAAATGTGTGTAAGTAGTATCCACCTACAGATCATAATATTTTTCAGTGCGATATAATCATGTACAATATACTTGGGTATTTTTACCAACCACCACCATAGATGCGACGATGCTTAGCAACCTGGGCCCTATTTCTCAGATCATACATCACAAACATTGTATGATTTTGGCAGTTCTGTTGTATGATTTCTATTTCTATTTCAGATTTGTTGTATGATCCACTATCATACAACAATGTATGACTTGAGATTACACTGGAAATATTGGAATATTGTTTGATTCTGTTTCTCAGAATTTTTTCATACACATCATGCAACAAATTAACCTCAAATGTATCATACATTTCATACAGCAAATCAAATTGCTGTTTTCCCTTCACAACATTATAAAACCACATTTGTTTTTCATTTTGTCTATTTATTCTTATTATTTGGCATCGAGTTACTGCATTATTACAATGTATTAGTATAGTTTTTGTATTCACAAATATTTTTTTTAAATTTAGCTTGAGGTGAAAATCGATAAAAATAAACGCTAATTTTGTTAAGCAATTCAGAGAACAAAACCAAACTTTATTTTACTATACAAACTCAAAAAACTCAAAGAACACGAACTATAAAAATAAAAACCTACGAATCACTCTTTCATTTTATTTTCACATGCCTAGTACGCTGTTGAGGTGAATCGAAAATTTTCCGGGGTCTCCAACTCGAGAACGAAATCAGAAACGAAGTGATTGCGAAAAAAAATATGGAGAGTTTTATCAGAAAGATGTCAAAATAAATACAAAAATAAAACAGTTTAAAATCTTAAGTCAATTTTTTTTTCTCGTCTGATGTGAATTCTTGTTTTATTTTTTCTTTTCGTGTCGTTTGTTGTAGTGCTAAGGGTTCCAAAAAATTGTGTTCTGCAGTTCGTTTTGACGGTATTTTCTTCCATTTTCATTTTTAAATAAAATTCAACAGCAAAATATAACAAACTGTCAAATTTTCGTCTGAAATAATGTTCCGAATAATTAATTGCATACGAAAAATAAGTGGAGACTTGGTTCGAGTATCTGCTAGGATTTTCTGTTTTATTGACATTTCACTGTCGAGCTGCGTACTACATAACAAAAATCAATACGAAATTTTTCGTTTACGATTTCGTTGTTTCAATTTCTGTATGAGAATTTTCGTTTCACTTCAGCTGCGTACTATGCTTTAAAGAAAACAAAAATCACAAACAAATTGAATGACAATGAAATGTCAAAGTCATACATTTCATACAACAAACAGAAGTATCATACAACACTTCCAATGAAATCTGAGAAACAGAAAATTGTATGATTTGTATGATGTATGAAGATGTTGGATGTTGTATGAAATGTATGTGATGTATGATCTGGGAAATAGGCCCCTGCTGAATATTTTCGAACTCAGCATTCTGACAACCTTGTATTGAGTAAAATACATACATACAAGTCCAGTGCATCTATAATTTTTTATTAACGGCTCAGCAGTTTGTAACACCCCCAAATTTTGTTTTATTATTCGAAGGGTGGTTGATTGAAGATCATAACCCTGATTTTTCGCACTCGCCATCTTGGATTTTGTTTCATTTTAATTTGAATTACTCTTAACTGAAGTCGTGGGTCCAATGGACCCATACTCAACCTTTAAACGCGTGTAAAAAAGGCCGCGGTTGCCGCAGCTCCCCCTACTTCTAAGTACCTTCCTATAGGAAGCCAAAGTGTGTGCTAGCAGCTGCCAAGGTCAGTTTCAGCATACACGTGGGTCCCCTGGAAGCTTCTTTTTCTATTTTACATACAAATTTTTTTGATGATATGTTTTTTGGTCAGGCGAATTGCAACCTATTGTCGAATTTGGAAATTCAAAATTTGATGAAAGCTCTAACTAATGATTTTTTTTCAAACTACATTCGTAATTGATTATTCTTAATGTTTGGCGAAAAAAAATAATTAAATAATTTATTCTCAAATTTTTATTAACATTTAAAAATAATTGGGTCCACTGGACCCACGACTATAGAAGTGTACATAATTTTTACGACTTTAGTTAAGGGTTTTAAATATCTGAGTTCCTAGAAATTCTAAAAAAAATTGTTTCATGCAAAAAATGTAGAAAATAAAATTTTCTGTCTTTCATATTTCGATATTTTTATATTTAAAAAGTTACAAGCCAACAAAAGTATTGTTTTCTTATTTTCAGTGTTTTCCCAAATTTAGCACACTGCTGGGTCAGATTATAACAGTTAATCATCCATAGTCTGTAAAGTAGTTTGCCTTGTTGTGAAAAAGAAAACGATTTATAGCTACAAAAAAGACAGCGAATATCAATACGCACTTGTCTTGTTTTTTCCTCAAATTATCCAGAGATTGTTAATTTTAACAACTAAATTGTAGATAAACTAAATTCTGTTTGCTTCCAAGTGTTTACACATGTGTGTCTTTTTACACTGAATTGCCATTTTAGGGCAGGTTCCCCTTATATTATACCTCTCTGCTCTTATCCTTTTTGTATGAAGATGTACTAATTCGAACACAAAAACTACTAAATTCTGAAAATCCTCCAATACCACCAACGATTATCCATAGTATAATGGAACATAATACCACAAGTTCCTCTGCCTCCTGTGTGCTTTGTCCTGTTCCTTTTGATGGCGCGATAAACCTACGACCTGCTTAAATGCTTTTAATGAGCTTGTACGTTTGATTGTAAAATGTTAATGCATCCCATATCCTGGTTCTACTTGAAAATTACTTTCTGCTAAAGCGAAAAAGACCTTAAGCCCCTCTACATGACAAGGACTAACATATATGTTGGCATAAGTATGTATGTATATCCCAGTAAAGAATGTATTTTTATATCCGTTTATAAACTCTCTCTCAAACGATTACAAATTTTAATGCTTGCCATGGATTAAGGACTCCCCGAAGAGGATGACGATAAGGATGGTTTATAAGTAGGTATATAGGTGGGTGATGCTCAAAACGCGACATAAGAACTCAATTAAGAAATGTGAGGAACGATTTTTTTTTTTTATTTTCGTTCGTCTCCTGCTGTATCACATATACAAAATTACAAAAAAGCGGATTAAACGGAACTTTTCTTTGGGGACGATTTTGCACCTAATAACATTCTTAGGAAGTGTTGGAGATTGTGAAGTTTGGGGGCTGAACGCTGAACATGTCTTAGGGAGTCGTAAAAAAAATAAAAAAAAGGCAATCAAACCACTCAATCGTAAAAGTTCATCTCCAGGGAAAATGAAAAAGGTATGATGAAGCTGAGTTGATGGTGGTGTGAATTTCAAAGATTGAGAAATTGTTAAATTTAATTCGGAAGCAATTTTTAATACAGTTGTTGCTAGGTTGAAAACCACTAGAGTCAAAGCAAGTTCAAGGATATTTTCTGTATAAGTGAGTTCCAAATCAAATATTAGGTATTGATGAGCAGATGGTGGGTCTATGGGATGTGATTACAAGTGATTGATTTGCTAGGTAAATTAAATTCAAGGAAAGACTTTTTGCATTTGATACTCGTATATACATATGTACATTATGTAGCTATTATTTGGAAGATATTTTTATAATATTCTTTCTATCGGAAAATATTAAACCATTTATTTGTTTTTACTGTGTACCTGTTGATTGGTTTTGACAGTGGCGGACTAAGCTCGTTCGAGGCCCGGGGTGGCAATGCCTCTTGTGTGAACAGATATTTTTGTAGCTTTAAAAACGTCAGATTTTGCGACAAAAACCTTTAATTATGGCAATTACACAGTGGAACCTCCTATAACGGAAAGCTCCCTTTAGCAGACAGATCTCTTAAGCGGTCAAATTCAGGCGACCCGACCGTGAACCTAGGATTTAAATTCCATACATTCTATGTTCCTTAAAGCGGACACTCCGTTGATCGGACGTGGACAAGAATATCAGCCGTAATTTGTTAAATTCAATTCTCTTAGGCGGGCAGAAGCTTTTTTTAATATGAAATTTCTAACAAACAATCGAATAACGGATTTTTTCTGCAGCTATGGTCTGTTATTGTATCTTTATAGGACATTTAATATAATAATTTTTGTTATTTATGAGGTTAAAATATTTTCTATATAAATATGTTATTTTTAAATTATCTGTTTGACTTTTTCTCTTGGACGGACAACTCCCTTAGACGAACAAAAGTGTTGCGACCGTAGCTGTCCACCAGAGGGACGTACGTACTAGGTACTGTGGGCACACATTTTGTTTTAAATGTCACTCTCACTTTGAAAACTTGAAACTTATGTACTTTTTTTTCCAAAAAATCTCACCACAAAATGCGTAATTTTTGTACGTAACATTAATGATAGCAAATAACAACACAAGTTGGATATCTGTGCTAAAAAATGTTATGAAAAGAAAGAAGTAGATATTAGCTGCATTGTATTATCTCCGGGTCTGGGTCAAGGTTATCTTTTAACATGTATTACAAAAACAACATGAGATCTAGGTTTCTATCGAGGTTAATTTCAATAACCATAACCAGGCCATTGTGAATGATGTCATTGATTGGCAGCAGTGTTAGGAATAGACAGGAACAGAGACAGGCTTTAAATTAAAAACAAATAAACATAAGACAAAAAAACAGACCGATTTGCAACACTGTTTTTGCATCAACCCGCATCGTTTTATTTTCACGAGGTGAACCATATGGGTTATGAGTGATAATAAAACGCAGCTATTTACGTCTAAGAAGCTTCCCTTGAGTTGGCTCAAAACTTCTTTAAGATAAACACTGTAGAAAGATGGCTTTAAATATTTCTGTATTCCATGTTTAATTTGAACCAATTGTTAACTTAATTCATTTCTCAAAATTCAAAACACTATTATAGAGTATTCGCATTGTAAAACTTAAACACTTCATAAGAAATGTGCGAATTAATAAAAAAGTAGGCATAAGTACTATTAATTAAAAATATAACTTCTAAGTGTTTTTTTTTTTTGTATTCGATACGTTTTTTTTTTGTATATTATACCTACTAGCCACTAGGGCTGAACATGATCTGTCGGGCCTGGATCAGTGTTATATTTCTATTTTACTTTACTTGGAAACGGCATTTTCACAATAAGAACTTACTGCTCAGCCGCTCACTACGCGACCAGGGCCAAGGGAACATGCAATTATACAATAAAAATAGTTATTTCAATTTTAAAAAATGTTTAGTTTAAAAATACATTTTTCAAAAACTATCTAGCCCCGTTCAAATAAGTCAAAAAAGGCATGAAATCGCATTTTCGATGGACAAAATTTTTTGGGTACGCCTCTTTATCATAAAACGAGTTTTTGAGAATTTTGGGGTAAGGGAAGAGCTGCCATCTTGAAAAGAAATTGTGTTGGTTTTTATCAAAGGGCACGGTAGTGCCCAGCCAAGTTCACTATACCCTTTTTACAGGAACAAACTCAGGCAATTTTCAACTCCCTCTAACTTCAGTACCAATAAAGTCAGAAACTACAAATTTGCAGCATTTGCTGAGCTGATCAAACAGGTGGCTCACCAAATTTCAACTCTTTAGCATTAGTAATTCCCGAGATATGGGTGATTTTCTGCCAACTGTGATTCTTTTTTTTAGAAAATTTTCAAAAACTAAAACTTCTTGGAAACAATTTTTGTTTTGTGTTTGTGGCTTCATTTAGTCAGAGTATCATATCTGTAATAGCATTTTGCTACAACTTTTAAAGAACAAAAAATATAGTGAAATGAACTAAAACTAGTATATCGACGATAATGACACTCTTTTTCTTTTTAATTTTTTCTCCCTCTTTTTGACTATATTTTTGTTCAGATTCTTGATTTTCTAATACCTTTTGATCTCTTGACATTTCTAATTCCCTTTTTTTCTTTAAAAAATTACCTCTTTTTCGTTTTTGAAGTCTGTTCTTCTGAAGGGCAACCCTTTTTCTTGTGCTGGATTATTTCTTAGTTTTTATTGCATGGAATGATTTTTATTTGGCTCGTCTGAGGTATTGCTATCGTTCTCATAAAGAAAATTGGTAGAAGAAAATATTATTACAAGGAATTATTTAATTATATTTATTTAAAGCTCAATAAGTATTTAAATGCCACGGTACTGACATCCACGGTACTGACATTTAGACAGTTTATGTAACCTCACTTCTCTATGCTTATGAGAAAAATAATTTCCGGGACAATTTTAACTAGTGCCGTTAAAAGGAATATAAAAAATTCTGATTACCAACCAGAAACATGTTTATAACATGCTTAAAAAATACTACCACGGTACTGACAAATAAATTTGTGACAAACTTTCATCGCATGCAAACATATCACTCTTAAAATACAACAACGTACCAAATACAAAATTACTGTTGTTAAATAGCTTGCATGTAGTTTTTCACTAATGGCTCGAAATCTTCCAATTATTCGAAAATTACATCAAAGTACCCTTGAAAGTATACACAATTCCCAATAAATCTCTATTTAAGACTTCTTATAATAATGAAGTTTTAAGAGTTGGGCTCTGGTACCTATTTAAGTTTAGTAAACTTTATTTATAAGAATTTTTGCAAGAACTGGTTGCATAAATGAGTATAATTATAATTATATTGATTATTTTGTCCAAATGATCACAAAACAAGTACCTATCTAGGTTAAAAAATCTATATTTATTAATAAATAATAAACTCGTATGTACCTACATTGTACATGTACAATACCTACATATAGGTAGAATTAATGCATTTTTTCTTTGCTTAAAAAGTCCTTGTCCTTTGATCTCTAACCTCATAAAGGTCAATTAAGAACCATTTGATCTCAGATCACACCAACACTTCAATGTTTTTTCTGCATAAATAGATTTGAAACTAAAAAATTGATTTATTGTAGGTAGGTAGGTATTTCAATAATGAAAAGCGTTTTGCCGAATGCATGTAACGAACGTGTAGGGGAGTGGGCGTGGACATCTAATTATTTCTCTTGACGGTAAGATCTGTCCATTTCCATCCCGTTTACTGCCGCGTATACGTAACAAAAAATGTAATAAATTAAAATTAGCGCGGCCTATTATTTCCTCCCTCCACCCCTTTTACCACCTTTATGACCCTAGGTCACAGGAACCCTAAGTCCAGTCAGCGTAGTCAGTGGGTGGCCGGGTATCGAAGTCCCCTCAGCGTAGGCATGCTAGCGTCGCTCGTGTTAGCTCGTCGGACGGGGGGGTTCTTGCTTCGCGAACTTCGAAGGAGTTACGTTTTTTTTTATCATGCCTAAATTAGAAAGATATTATTTTCTTGTGATGTTTTGAATATATCAGATCCGAAAAACGCCTAAGTCCTGTTGATGACGACAGAAGAATGAGAGGAGAGCGTATGATGAAAATACCTCTCGGAGTATATCCCACCCTCGCATAAAATATTTTATTTATGCCTATAACCTTGGCTAGCACGTCACTCTTTTTTTTTTTTTATGGTAGCCCCTAAGGAATAGGTACACCTAGGCTTACCTTAATGTGTACCTGTCTTCATCGACATCCCTCCTCCATCATCCTCGCTGCCAGTCACTCCCACCTATAAAACCAAAATTTTATTCCGAATACATGGTTACATTAACCTGTCCAACGATGATCATATTCAACATGTCTCATGAACAAAAAAATTATCCCACGTTATGCTTTCAGAAATACAATTACGTTGGTCTTTGTTTTTCTTTTTATTTCAACTAAAACAATACCTAAACACTTTGAAATCCAGAATACTTAATCTAGTCTTATTTTAACCTATCGATATTTTCTTTTCTGTTTACTGGCTTATCTATTTCAGCAGTAAATTACTTTTGTCTTTATCTCAAATTAACAAATTTTAATTTCTTGATAATTGATTTTATACATATATTTTCCCTTTTTTTTTTGTATAGAGAAAATAACTACCTATCCAGAGAAAACAAACCCAATTGCCTTTTTTTTTTATATTCCTTACTTTACTTCTTTCTTTTATAAATTAAATCGATCAAACAAAAAAAATATGGTATGTATTCATTCTCTCGTTAAGATTTTCTGATACTCACAGTATCCTTTTTTTTTGGAGGCAAATGCATTCAACAAAAAAATACAAATAAATAACAGAAATAAGAAAGGAATCTATTAAAAGCACCGGTTTAATAAAGTACTCCTTAAACCCACAAGTAAACAAATTCATCAAATTTTATTAAAACTGTCAAACCTCTAACAGGCAAACATTCTCTCCTTCGAATCGTTCTCTTAAATAAGTACCTATGTAGTTTAACTTACATAAGAGTCTAACAGGACTCCAATGTTCCACTGTTCCGTTCCAAATATATTTATGTTTATATGATCGAAATGACCAAATATAAAAAAAATGCATATCACTTATCAATGCTTTCTTTACAGCCAATTATTTTCGCCATCCAACGTTGTGCACAAGGTCAGGTTCCAGCAAATGACACTATATCGCGGTAAAAAGAAATTTTAAATCACATGAACATACATATGACATGGAACAATAAAGGGAACATTACACGCAATTTAATTAATACTTTTTTTCTTTAATTTCTAGCTTTTCTTATCTTTTTTCTCTTTTTTTTTTTGAAAGATTTTTCGCTTATACTAAACCGGCGTTTTTTTACAATATTTATCTCTTTCACTGAATGGCTTTTATTTTTATAAACATTTACAATTACTATTTGCTCTCTTGCCTATATCTTCTTTTTATTTATATCTTCTTTTTTTTTTTTATCAATTAACTCTTTTTATGTATGTATTTTTTTTTTTTGTTTCTACATATATCTCTCTATTGGCTTAATTTAACTTCACTATCTTTCGTTTCATATAACCTTTGTTTTTTTTTTTTTTACTATTTTATACAACTTAATGTCCCTATTTGCTGCTTCTATGAACGGTGATCCCTTTTTATAAGGTGTGGTTCGTGGACCAAGGGATATCGAACTTCAAAAAAAAACAAAAAAATCTGGTTACGTAAAGTTGAGATGTTAGCTGTAGAGGCGTATCCAATTGTTTTATAAATTTCCCCAGACGGATGAAGGAGATTAGAACGGCTACTCGATATTTGCCTTGGCAATCGAACGGGGGATCGTGGGAGTTTTCGTTTTTTTCTTTTCCTTTTTTTTCTGCAATTACTGCAAATGGGGGTACCATGGACTATTTTTAGGATTATTGCACTCCTGTGACCCTTGCGGTCATATTTTTTTTCTTTTATTTCAATGAATGGGATTGAACAAAAAAAAAGATTGCTCGAAACACGTGTTGGCGTCACCTCTCGATAAACCGAGGCCGTCTCGATAGCCAACAAAAAGGAAAACGTTTTCGGCGTATTGTACTTTTTATTTGTTTTTTTACAAGAATTTTTCTTATTATTTTTTTTTTCTTGGAATCTATGTTTTTCTTTTCTTTTTTTTTTTAACTTTTAGATAATTTCTTTATTTCACGATTAATGCATATCAAAAATCGAGCACTTATATGGACAATATATTTCAAACTTCTTTAATTTTCAGTTTAGTTAATTGTCTCGAACGATCACTTTTCGCTTTTTCTCTTTGACTTTTATTATTTAAGTTTTGTATTCCTTTTTATTTGTTCGGGTACCGGACCTCTACTCCACGAGAAAAATCAAAACCAAGTGCGCGAGAAACGTATAATCATTATTGGGTTAGGCTAATGTTCACCAATGGATGGCTCACTTACACCGACGTTCTGTTAAGACCAATGGGGCGGGATTACATCCGGCTATCGCGATTTCTCGGGTGTTTTTGACCGCCGATTCATAAAATTACTTTTAAAAATCAAATCGATTTTTTTGACTAATACATGTAAGCCGATATTAAATTTTTGGTTAAATTCCCAGGAATAAAAGGCAACCGGATGCTTTACCTCCATTAAAATTTGTCTATGTATTAGCACATCTCTTACAAACTTTTTCTACCCACCTGATTTTCATTTACCATCTGTTTCGTTGGTGAACGTTACCACAGTAGAGTCACTGATTAGTGGACAATTTTCCCACAAAACTTTTTCATTTTGCCTCAAATTGTGGTAAAATGAAAATGACCAGAAATGTATACCAGTTTTTTTTTTTTTTTTCTTACAGCCTTGACATCGCTCTTTAAAAAATGTCAAAAACCAAACCGGTAGAAGCACCCTTACCCTTTTCTACTTTTTTATGTCCTTCCCATGGTATACCCCTACTATTTTTCCGTTAAGATCTTCCAATTCGTAAAGATGATTCCCGATGACTTTTCTTACTTTCATTTTTGTGAACTTTGGGCACAATTTCGCATTTACTTTCTTGAACTTATCGCTGAGTATGAAATTTCTTCTGAATACTAAGTCCCCTACCTTTTATCTTTCGTCTTTACTACGTGCATTGTACGTATGCTCATAACTCTGGTGTGCTTTCTCTAACGCCTGCTTAAGATAGGAGTGTAACACATTCATTTGGGAAGCTTTTGAAAGAATTTGGATCTCTGAGTTATTCAGTGCGTTTAGATTTTTCAAAATTTTATAATCTGATCCATGTTCGATCATCTTTTGGCCAAAAAGCGCCCAATACGGGGAAATCCCTATCGCGGAATGGACGGCGGTTCGCAATGCGCAAGCTATGGATGTCAGGTTCAAATTCCAATTCCTCTCGTCAACATCAATATATGACCTAATTGCTGCTAGCAGAGATCGGTTAACTCTTTCGCTAGCATTAGCTTGCGGTGAGTAGGCGGCAGTCCGGATGTGATTAAACCCATATGAGTTCATTAGCTTTGCAAATTCACGGCTGGTAAATTGCTTCCCATTATCAGATAGTATGTTCTCTGGTACCCCAAACACGCAAAAGATTTGCTCCTGCAAAAATTTTAAAAGTGTTTCTGCAGTAGCATTTCTTATGACTCTTACTATCACAAATTTTGTTAACTGGTCTAAAGCTATTAGAACGTAGGAATTGCCAGCTTTAGAACGGGGATATGGACCTAGGAAGTCCAAGAAAATCATTTCAAACGGTCTTTCAGCCACGAACGCTTTTCCCATAGGAGGTCGAAGAATACTATTTGGAGCCTTTGAAGATTTACAGACGTCGCAATTATTAACGAACACTTTTACTTGTGCAGCCAACATCGGTAGGACAAGACTTCATTACATCCTCGAGTTCTAAGCTTTCTATCTCGTATGCGCGAGATAGTGCGTCCGGTAACACATTTTGAGAGCCACGACGATGTTCTATGATGAAGTCATATCCCTGAAGCTTAAGACTCCATCTGGCCAACCTACCATTAAGATTCTTTTGCCTCATCAGCCATTTTAAGCTGGCGTGATCGGTTATAACTTTAAACGCATGACCTTCCACGTACGGCCGAAACTTTTCTACTCCCATGACTGCAGCAAGACATTCGCGTTTGGTAACGCTATAATTTGGTTGCGCGGAGTTTAGTTTATGGGAATAGTAATATATCGGTCGCTCATTTCCCTCCTCGTCAGCTTGACACAGTACGCAGCCGATGCCTGAATTAGACGCATCACATAAAATAAGGAATTCCTTTGAAAAATCCGGGTTTATAAGGACTGATGCAGAGGTTAACGTATTTTTAATTCTGTTGAAAGCTGCAATTGCTTCATCCCTCATTACAAATTTATTTCCCTTTTTTTAAGTGTCAGTAAAGGGCGCTGCTAGGGTTGAGAAGTCTTGAACGAAGCGCCGATACCAACCGGCTAGTTCTAAAAACCTTCTGACCTGTCGTGGTGTGGATGGGACAGGAAAATTCATAATGGCTGACACTTTTTCAGGGTCTGCTTTAAGGCAGCCTTCTCCTACTATATAACCTAGAAATTGCAGTTCTTTGTAACAAAATTTTGATTTGGCTACATTAATCGTTAACCCCGCATCTTTCAATCTTTCAGCTAATATTTTCAAAAGTGCGATATGTTCTTCAAAGGTTCTCGATATTACGAGAATGTCATCAACGTATGGAAAAATTTGTTCACGGTATTTTTTCAATTCAATTTTGCTTTATTGAACATTTCTATTTACAATTGGCTTAAAAATAATTTATAACTATTAGATACATTGATAAATAATAAAATTTTGTTGGCACATAAGGGGCCTAACGGTATACATTGGTAAAATTTTGAATACAAATAAGATTTATAATATGTGAAAACTTAATATAAAAGTCGGTTTGACTTTGTCGTCCTCGGGTTGTTCAGTCCCGGTTGTCCAGTGGCAGTGCATTTATATAGGATGGGGGATAGAGTTGGCGTTTAGCCACGGTAATGTGCTGACCCTGGGTCAAAGTAGAAGTGTCCTGCTTCATCGTTGGTTGTTGTAGTTATATCCAGAATTTCCTTGGCACCTAGGTACCTTGGTTCCGGATGTCGTTGTTGGTTTATCATCCTTCTCATCAGTTGATTAGGGTGGTTGGCGATGTTTCTAACCAGTTTATCTGCAGATAGCAATAAGTACTTGTCCAGGGGGACTACCTTGGCTTCAGAGTAGAGTTGCTCGTTCTTGAAATGTTTGCGCCGCTGACGATCGAAATGAAGCCCAGTGCATATCCTCAGAATTTTCCTTTCGAATATTTGTAGTTCCTTCATGGCTGTTTTGGAGATAGTGAACCAAACTGGGAAGCTGTAACTGATGACTGGTCTTAGAAGTTGCTTGTACATTAGAACTTTTGTCTGCTGGCTTAGACCAATTCTTTTTTTCATCAGCGGGTAGAGGCGATGGAAGGAAAAGTTTGCTTTTTTAAGGACAGTCCGTGAATGTGGGTTGAATCTCAGCAGCTCATTGAAGTTTATGCCCAGGTACTTGGCGCTGCGCTTGGCTGGTAATCTGGTTCCGTCTGGGAGTGCTAGGGTGATGCTTCTGCAGTTTCCAGCTGAACGGCCTCGTCTGCCTCCTGGTCGTCTGAAGCAGACAAGCTCCGATTTGGATGAGTTGATCCGGATACCCCATTTGGTGTAAAACTCGAAGAGTTTCCGAATGTGGGCCTCGACTTCTCGGACAGCTGTTAATGGCGATAATGATGAGTAATATGTGAGCGAGTCATCAGCGAAGAGAAGGTTCTCGCATTCACTTGAGGTTGGTTGGTCAGAGGTCATGATGTTGTATAGAAGTGGTCCAAGCTTCGACCCTTGGGCAACTCCCGCCCTGATGCTCTTCACTGTCGATTTGCAATTCTCCAGTTGTACGAAAAAGTTCCTGGAAGAAAGAAAAGAGAAAATAATTTGTATTAGTGCTGAAGGAAAGCCTAGTAAGTTGAGTTTATGGATAAGGGCTTCAATCCATACACTGTCGAATGCTTTTTCGACATCCAGAAAGCATCCGACGGTAACTCGATGGTTGTTCAAAGCTGTGGTGATGTCATGATGGAACTTCAGGAGCGGATGCAGAGTGGAATGCTTTTCCCGAAAACCGAACTGCATGTCTGGGATGATGTTGTTCTCTTCGCAGAACTTCTTGAGCTTCCTGAGTATCAGCTCTTCCAAGATCTTACTTAGGTTATTGAGGAGGGATATCGGCCTGTAGTTGGTAACCATGTTCCTTGCACCTTTCTTTGGAATCGCCACGATTTTTGCAGTTTTCCATTTCTGGGGGAAATAACTGTTGTTGATGCAGTTGTTGAGGATGATGGCCAAGAAAACCATTACTGTTTGTGGAAGTTTCTTTAGGATGAAGTTGGATACCCCATCTGGCCCAGCTGACTTCTTTGGTTTTGAGTTGCTAATAATCGCATTTATCTCCTCTGGGGTGCTCAAGTTCGGGTTGTCGACTGGATCACTCGCAGGATTGCTGTCACTAAACGTTGCTCTATTCAAGTTGGGCATCATTGTCTGCTGGATGGATGCCTCAATTTCGCCAAGGAAGATTGGATCTTCAGATGGGCTGGCCGTGAAGTTTCCTTCAAATTGGGAAGCGAAGGCTTCAACTTTATCCTCTATCGTTGTTGCTTCTCCACTGTTGGTGATGATCGTCTCAGGCATTGGTGATTTTTGACCAATCAGTCTGTTGATGTTCTTAAAGGCATCAGGTCCAGGTTTGATTGACTGCAGTCTCTTCTGGAATTGGTTGTTGTTGTGATATTGAATAGAATTCCGGAACATAATGTTGACGCACTGAAGCTCACTTCGCACTGTCTGGTAGTTACTGTTGGTTGTGTTTAGCTCTCGTTGGTGGATCCTTTGCAGACGTTTTCTGAGTCGTTGCCTATGTGCATATAGGTTTTGGATATATTGGGGAAGATGCTGATATCTATCCTTTGACGTCTTGGGCTGCTTTTGGTTATCCAGTGCGTTTGCTACAGCTAATTCCAGACAGTCGATGGCGTTGTCAATTTCAATATTCTGCAGGTTCCTGTTTTGCGGTGGAAGTCTTATGTTGTCTTCTACGTCTCTTTGTAGCCTATCTATATCCAGTCTTCTGTAGTTGATGAAATGCTCCACTGGTTCTGTCGCTAGGAAGATGGCTTGGTGGAGTTTGATGCTTAGTTGAACAGCTTCATGGTCCGAGTCACTGGGTACTATTTTACAGGTGAAGTTGCTGATTTCTGGAAGAATATGAATAAAATTAGATGATGATAGAAAAAAGTCTAATGTTGATGGTGTCCTGGGGAAGGTTGGTTGGGGTTGGGAAATAACCACCAATGAATGTTGATCGCTGTTGGTATCCAGCCAGTCAGCAATAGCTTTGCCTTCGTTGGTGATAGCGGTATCCAGCCAAAGGTGATGCCTTGCGTTGAAATCACCACCGATGAGTCCATATGTGGTTCTCCTTAAGATGCTGTTGAGAACGTGAAGATCCTTGTGGATGTTTCTCATGCTGGATTTGCATTTGAAGTAGACACTGATGATAGTGAGAGTTTCTCTTCCCAGTTGTATGGTGACGGCGCACAGTGGGCTCAAAAGCAAATTTAGCGGGTCAAAAATCCAAATTTTTGTAAACGAGTGGTGTGTATGTCCTAATCTTATTCAAACACCTAAAAAGCCTAGCAAGTGCCAAATAAAGGGAATAGCCATTTCATGGTTATGTGGACAAATGATTATTTTTCAAAGACAACAAAGGCACAGAATTAATGATGAAATTATGTCTTAATGACCGGTTTTGGACTAAATTATGGTTTAAACATATGTAAAACTATATCAGCTAATATTATGTTGACCTCTGAGATGTTTGCCACTGATAATTTTTCACTTTTTAGGCGAACAATTTGGACCACTGTCGTCAAATAACCTGTAAGATGTTATGTTTTACTCTTTCCAAACGGGCAAAAACGGGCCGATGAAAAATAAAAATATATTATCTATATTAATCATGGAACTCGATTTTAGTTCAATCTTTTTGTACAGATTTGTACAGAAAAAGTTGCAGCCTGCAGAATAAATGTTTTATCAATTTTTTCTTTCTAATAAAGAAAATGCCATGATTCGTTTAGCTAAAACACCGTAAATCATAAATAAATAGAACGTATAACATTCTTAAATATAGTCCATTTGAGAATAGTAACAAAAAAGTTCATAACTTTTCAAACAAATAAGAGATAAACAAAATCCTACCATCATAAATATTGAACGAAAAATTACTGAATGATGTGTCTGCAATTAACGGTATTATTGCTTACAAACTAAAGTCTTCTAACAGTTATTTTGACTCTATTCATTGTCTCTGACATGTTTACAATCAACCTATGTACTACCTGTCCTGATATAAAATGCAAATTTTTTGGACTTTTGACCCGCTAGATTCGCTTTTGAGACCACTGTGCGGCGGTGGCCTCGCTGGTAAGGAGACCTGTGATGATAGTTTCGCTGGTGTTGGGGCAGATGTTCTTCCTTACATATATTGCCGTCCCTCTTAAGCCTTCGCCCTTATCCTTACGGAAGGTTTTGAAGCCAATGATGTCGATGTTGTTGCATTTAGTAACGTTGGTCTCGCTGATTAGGGCGATATCCGGGTTGTTCCTCTTCATGAACAAGTTAAATGACGCCCTCTTCTCCAGGCTGTATAATGAATTCACATTATACGTCAGTATGCGGAGCTTCTTTAATTGCATAACTGGAAGATGAAAGTGGCCAATATGCCACGGACTTTTCTCCCTCGCTCAGTTGACCATAGTTTGGTTGTATGGCATTACGGGCTTTCTCCATAACGGACAAGAGATTAGATCCAAAGATGCGCTGGACTTCATTGTTGAGGTTCATTGGTGTGGAGTCTGTTGTTGGTTTGAATGGCTTGGCTGAGGCTGTCCTTGCTGGAATGTTCTTGACTTGGGCCTTTGTTTGCTGATGCTGTTGTTGTTGCTGACTCAGATTCTTGGATGTTGCTGGCTTGGGTGCTGGGCCACCTTTGACCATTGCTGCAAAGCTGACTGCAGGGCGGGTTACCAAGCATGCCGACTTTGAAACAAATTCTTTATGAGCTTGTTTCTCAGCCAACGCCTTGTTCCTTTCAGTAAGCCGTGCCTTTAGCGTTGGACAGCCTTTAAAGCTGGCTGGATGACCTTCCTTTTTGCAGTTGGCGCACCACATGTCAATTCCTGTATTTTCTGTCCGCTTACACTGTCCTGGCTCGTGTTCCTCTTTGCACTTTACGCACACGTACTGGCGTCCGCAATTGGTGGCAACGTGCCCAAAACGTTGGCAGTTTCAGCACTGCACAATATCCTTGGACTTCAAACGCTCCCAGTGTACCCTCTAGTTCATTATTAGCGTCTTGGTGTAAACTTCGTTGATGTCACAGGTACTGGATAGTTCGACAACAAAGTTGTTGTACGTTTTTCCTTGAGCCTTCTTTGCCTTGAATTGTGACACTTTGACGACTGGAAGCCCTTCGATTCTTAGTTCGTCTTCAACTTCAATGGCTGCATAAGTGTGGTGGATTCCTTTCAATAGTAGGAGGTTCTTCCTGTCTTCTCTTGGGGTAAAGGAATTAAACTGGATCTTCCTGGATTTCAGGAAGTTCTTGATGGTATCAAAGGATTCCCTGTTTCCAGCATTGATGATCGTCGACTTTGTGTTGCGGTTTTTAAATGTAACGCTTAGTTTTTTGTCCTTGCAGTGTCTTCTTATTTCAGCTACGTTGCCAGAGTAGCAGAAAATTGGTGGCATTCCTGGGCCCTTGGTTGGGTTTTCGGTGGTATCTTTGGATGTGGTATTCATCCGATGGCTTTGAGTGGATTTGGCAGAAGTTGATGTTGAAGCAGGTGTTTTGGTGGCTGCTGGAACTGATGGGGCAACTGGTGTAGTTGATTTTACGGCGGCGGTTGTTGATGCAGAGTTCTTTAGGGCACTTGATATGGTTGATTCAGTTGAAATTGATGAAATAATTACAGTTTCTTCTTCAAATTGCGGTCGTTTGGTGGGGATATCCTTTGACTTGCTTGTTTTACGGGGCCTCTTCTGCCCGGGTAGCGGTGAATGGCTTCCGTCTTCTTCGGAGCTGGTTGTTTCATTGCTTTCTTCTTCGCTGGCTGATTTCTCCATACCAATGGTGGCTAAGGAACCTTCGTCGCTGTCCATAGCTTCAGTTTCCATATTGGTATCTTTGCTGACCTCACCAGGTCTGACAATATTCATAAATGTCATACTTAGCCTTGGTCCATATTCGGGACCGAGGTCGTTGACTATCCGTTTCAGCAATGCTTCGAGGGCTGCGAATGCTGACTCCGGATTAAGTGGTTCACCCATTATTGGATTAACCTTTTTACTTTAAATTATTTTATTACACTGATTTAACACACACAACACTTATTGTAATAAAACTTTTGTTTTGCACATTAATCAGGGTGATTACGTGTTAGGGAAATCCCTTTTTTTATTATTGTCTGGCAATAAACACAGGTAGCCCGCAGGTATACCTGTATCTGA
Organism: Dasysyrphus tricinctus; assembly: GCA_963921185.1. Taxonomy (NCBI): domain Eukaryota; kingdom Metazoa; phylum Arthropoda; class Insecta; order Diptera; family Syrphidae; genus Dasysyrphus; species Dasysyrphus tricinctus. The sequence goes on along the minus strand of OY992533.1, from coordinate 47,038,130 downwards.
TCCTTTTTGTTTCGGGGTGGATTATTTTTTTAAAATCTTCCGCTGTACGTTGTTCACTGTATGACTGCACAATGCAAACTCTTGTTCACGGTATTGGTGAGGAACGACTTTGTCGATTACTCGACACATACGCTGCCCAGCATTCTTGAGACCGAATGGCATCACGGTAAAATGATACAGAAGTCTGCCAACCACCGAGAATGCGGTCTTTTCCAGGGATTTTTCGGCCAGCGGCACCTGCCAATATAGGCGTCCTTCAGATCCACAGTAGAAATATACTGCGTATCTGGAAGACGACTAAGCAATCCCTCAATATGATGCATCGCGTATGCATCACCTTTGGTTTTCGAGTTTACCTTCCGATAGTCAAGGCAAAGCCGGTTTTTACCCGGTTTCCTTACCAAAACTACCGGAGAGCTCCAAGCACTCTTGCTTTCCTCGATCACCCCAAGCTGAAGCATACGATCAAGTTCATCATCTATCAGTTTCTGTACCGCTGGCGAAACGGGATACTGGCTTGATCGGTTCTGCATCCCCAGTATCAATCACGTGTTCCTCGATCGAAGTTTTCCCTAAACCAAGAGTGGTGAATTTTATGTACCTTCGGGAGCACGGACCGATCGTTCAAAGGAAACGCACAAAGCTCAGTTTACGACTAAAGTTTATTAATACATAAAATGATAATAAGACTTAATACTAAAGAGAAAAACATAATGCCCCTTACCCCCTGCGGGTAAGGGGCAAGAATATACCCGAGGTAGGCATGCCTGTCGTAAGAGGCGACTAAAATCCAAACTCCGTATACTGAGATTGATGTATACATAACTATGCAATGAGCAAAACAATAAGATATAGTACCCCAGGTGGCAGTCCAGGTTCACTGGAAAATCCACCCTCTTCGGAGGTCGGCTCTATGGATTCTGGGGAGAGCCAATTATTGCATTTAATAAATCCCTTCCTTAAAAGTGCAAGGGTATCTCGATCACCACCATCTAAATCGAGTATAAAACCATCCAAATTCGGGCAAAAGAGTCCACCCGTCACGCCAGCGCGCGCCAAAAAAGACTCAGATAAAACAGAAAATCTTGAAAAAGATAATAACGAACTTCGACGAAGACTTGATGAAGTAATGGAACTTTATCAAGAGCTAAAGAAAGAAGTCGATCTTCTTCGAAAAGAAAATGAGATGTTGAAAGGCAAAAATTCTCAAATAAACTCCAAAGCTAGCTTGCCAGAAGTCAATAATTCTAGATATGAAACAGACGAAGAAGAGCTAGCACGTGAAACGGAAAAGTCCTCAAAGAAAAGATTAAGTAAAAAGCGTAAAGCTGGCTCTTCACCTGAGGCAGCCTCGTCTTTTGAAATAATAGTTTCACCAAAACATGCGACAGTAAAAGAAAAACCTGTTAAGGAACGGCCCCCGCCACCGATAAATGTTATCGGTATTGAGGAGTATAACAAGTTGCAAACCATATTAAAGGCATTACTACCATCAGCTTTTAAAGTTATTTCGCTCAATAACAACAAATGGAAAGTATGTGTGAAAGACCCCGAAAGTTATCGCCTTCTGTCGCGAAAACTAAACGAAGAAAAAGTAGAGTGGTATACCTTTGAAAATAAGTCGGAAAGACCCTTACGTGTTGTGGCGAGAGGCTTACACGCATCATGTTCAAAAGACGATATCATTAGTGATCTAAAAGAGCGCAACTTCAAAATCTTAGATGCAATTAACATCGTCAAAAGAGAGAAACAGACAAAAGAGGGTGAAACAAAAGTGGTACAGCGTGGTCTTGATGACTGGTCTTAGAAGTTGCTTGTACATTAGAACTTTTGTCTGCTGGCTTAGACCAATTCTTTTTTTCATCAGCGGGTAGAGGCGATGGAAGGAAAAGTTTGCTTTTTTAAGGACAGTCCGTGAATGTGGGTTGAATCTCAGCAGCTCATTGAAGTTTATGCCCAGGTACTTGGCGCTGCGCTTGGCTGGTAATCTGGTTCCGTCTGGGAGTGCTAGGGTGATGCTTCTGCAGTTTCCAGCTGAACGGCCTCGTCTGCCTCCTGGTCGTCTGAAGCAGACAAGCTCCGATTTGGATGAGTTGATCCGGATACCCCATTTGGTGTAAAACTCGAAGAGTTTCCGAATGTGGGCCTCGACTTCTCGGACAGCTGTTAATGGCGATAATGATGAGTAATATGTGAGCGAGTCATCAGCGAAGAGAAGGTTCTCGCATTCACTTGAGGTTGGTTGGTCAGAGGTCATGATGTTGTATAGAAGTGGTCCAAGCTTCGACCCTTGGGCAACTCCCGCCCTGATGCTCTTCACTGTCGATTTGCAATTCTCCAGTTGTACGAAAAAGTTCCTGGAAGAAAGAAAAGAGAAAATAATTTGTATTAGTGCTGAAGGAAAGCCTAGTAAGTTGAGTTTATGGATAAGGGCTTCAATCCATACACTGTCGAATGCTTTTTCGACATCCAGAAAGCATCCGACGGTAACTCGATGGTTGTTCAAAGCTGTGGTGATGTCATGATGGAACTTCAGGAGCGGATGCAGAGTGGAATGCTTTTCCCGAAAACCGAACTGCATGTCTGGGATGATGTTGTTCTCTTCGCAGAACTTCTTGAGCTTCCTGAGTATCAGCTCTTCCAAGATCTTACTTAGGTTATTGAGGAGGGATATCGGCCTGTAGTTGGTAACCATGTTCCTTGCACCTTTCTTTGGAATCGCCACGATTTTTGCAGTTTTCCATTTCTGGGGGAAATAACTGTTGTTGATGCAGTTGTTGAGGATGATGGCCAAGAAAACCATTACTGTTTGTGGAAGTTTCTTTAGGATGAAGTTGGATACCCCATCTGGCCCAGCTGACTTCTTTGGTTTTGAGTTGCTAATAATCGCATTTATCTCCTCTGGGGTGCTCAAGTTCGGGTTGTCGACTGGATCACTCGCAGGATTGCTGTCACTAAACGTTGCTCTATTCAAGTTGGGCATCATTGTCTGCTGGATGGATGCCTCAATTTCGCCAAGGAAGATTGGATCTTCAGATGGGCTGGCCGTGAAGTTTCCTTCAAATTGGGAAGCGAAGGCTTCAACTTTATCCTCTATCGTTGTTGCTTCTCCACTGTTGGTGATGATCGTCTCAGGCATTGGTGATTTTTGACCAATCAGTCTGTTGATGTTCTTAAAGGCATCAGGTCCAGGTTTGATTGACTGCAGTCTCTTCTGGAATTGGTTGTTGTTGTGATATTGAATAGAATTCCGGAACATAATGTTGACGCACTGAAGCTCACTTCGCACTGTCTGGTAGTTACTGTTGGTTGTGTTTAGCTCTCGTTGGTGGATCCTTTGCAGACGTTTTCTGAGTCGTTGCCTATGTGCATATAGGTTTTGGATATATTGGGGAAGATGCTGATATCTATCCTTTGACGTCTTGGGCTGCTTTTGGTTATCCAGTGCGTTTGCTACAGCTAATTCCAGACAGTCGATGGCGTTGTCAATTTCAATATTCTGCAGGTTCCTGTTTTGCGGTGGAAGTCTTATGTTGTCTTCTACGTCTCTTTGTAGCCTATCTATATCCAGTCTTCTGTAGTTGATGAAATGCTCCACTGGTTCTGTCGCTAGGAAGATGGCTTGGTGGAGTTTGTTGCTTAGTTGAACAGCTTCATGGTCCGAGTCACTGGGTACTATTTTACAGGTGAAGTTGCTGATTTCTGGAAGAATATGAATAAAATTAGATGATGATAGAAAAAAGTCTAATGTTGATGGTGTCCTGGGGAAGGTTGGTTGGGGTTGGGAAATAACCACCAATGAATGTTGATCGCTGTTGGTATCCAGCCAGTCAGCAATAGCTTTGCCTTCGTTGGTGATAGCGGTATCCAGCCAAAGGTGATGCCTTGCGTTGAAATCACCACCGATGAGTCCATATGTGGTTCTCCTTAAGATGCTGTTGAGAACGTGAAGATCCTTGTGGATGTTTCTCATGCTGGATTTGCATTTGAAGTAGACACTGATGATAGTGAGAGTTTCTCTTCCCAGTTGTATGGTGACGGCGCACAGTGGGCTCAAAAGCAAATTTAGCGGGTCAAAAATCCAAATTTTTGTAAACGAGTGGTGTGTATGTCCTAATCTTATTCAAACACCTAAAAAGCCTAGCAAGTGCCAAATAAAGGGAATAGCCATTTCATGGTTATGTGGACAAATGATTATTTTTCAAAGACAACAAAGGCACAGAATTAATGATGAAATGATGTCTTAATGACCGGTTTTGGACTAAATTATGGTTTAAACATATGTAAAACTATATCAGCTAATATTATGTTGACCTCTGAGATGTTTGCCACTGATAATTTTTCACTTTTTAGGCGAACAATTTGGACCACTGTCGTCAAATAACCTGTAAGATGTTATGTTTTACTCTTTCCAAACGGGCAAAAACGGGCCGATGAAAAATAAAAATATATTATCTATATTAATCATGGAACTCGATTTTAGTTCAATCTTTTTGTACAGATTTGTACAGAAAAAGTTGCAGCCTGCAGAATAAATGTTTTATCAATTTTTTCTTTCTAATAAAGAAAATGCCATGATTCGTTTAGCTAAAACACCGTAAATCATAAATAAATAGAACGTATAACATTCTTAAATATAGTCCATTTGAGAATAGTAACAAAAAAGTTCATAACTTTTCAAACAAATAAGAGATAAACAAAATCCTACCATCATAAATATTGAACGAAAAATTACTGAATGATGTGTCTGCAATTAACGATATTATTGCTTACAAACTAAAGTCTTCTAACAGTTATTTTGACTCTATTCATTGTCTCTGACATGTTTACAATCAACCTATGTACTACCTGTCCTGATATAAAATGCAAATTTTTTGGACTTTTGACCCGCTAGATTCGCTTTTGAGACCACTGTGCGGCGGTGGCCTCGCTGGTAAGGAGACCTGTGATGATAGTTTCGCTGGTGTTGGGGCAGATGTTCTTCCTTACATATATTGCCGTCCCTCTTAAGCCTTCGCCCTTATCCTTACGGAAGGTTTTGAAGCCAATGATGTCGATGTTGTTGCATTTAGTAACGTTGGTCTCGCTGATTAGGGCGATATCCGGGTTGTTCCTCTTCATGAACAAGTTAAATGACGCCCTCTTCTCCAGGCTGTATAATGAATTCACATTATACGTCAGTATGCGGAGCTTCTTTAATTGCATAACTGGAAGATGAAAGTGGCCAATATGCCACGGACTTTTCTCCCTCGCTCAGTTGACCATAGTTTGGTTGTATGGCATTACGGGCTTTCTCCATAACGGACAAGAGATTAGATCCAAAGATGCGCTGGACTTCATTGTTGAGGTTCATTGGTGTGGAGTCTGTTGTTGGTTTGAATGGCTTGGCTGAGGCTGTCCTTGCTGGAATGTTCTTGACTTGGGCCTTTGTTTGCTGATGCTGTTGTTGTTGCTGACTCAGATTCTTGGATGTTGCTGGCTTGGGTGCTGGGCCACCTTTGACCATTGCTGCAAAGCTGACTGCAGGGCGGGTTACCAAGCATGCCGACTTTGAAACAAATTCTTTATGAGCTTGTTTCTCAGCCAACGCCTTGTTCCTTTCAGTAAGCCGTGCCTTTAGCGTTGGACAGCCTTTAAAGCTGGCTGGATGACCTTCCTTTTTGCAGTTGGCGCACCACATGTCAATTCCTGTATTTTCTGTCCGCTTACACTGTCCTGGCTCGTGTTCCTCTTTGCACTTTACGCACACGTACTGGCGTCCGCAATTGGTGGCAACGTGCCCAAAACGTTGGCAGTTTCAGCACTGCACAATATCCTTGGACTTCAAACGCTCCCAGTGTACCCTCTGGTTCATTATTAGCGTCTTGGTGTAAACTTCGTTGATGTCACAGGTACTGGATAGTTCGACAACAAAGTTGTTGTACGTTTTTCCTTGAGCCTTCTTTGCCTTGAATTGTGACACTTTGACGACTGGAAGCCCTTCGATTCTTAGTTCGTCTTCAACTTCAATGGCTGCATAAGTGTGGTGGATTCCTTTCAATAGTAGGAGGTTCTTCCTGTCTTCTCTTGGGGTAAAGGAATTAAACTGGATCTTCCTGGTTTTCAGGAAGTTCTTGATGGTATCAAAGGATTCCCTGTTTCCAGCATTGATGATCGTCGACTTTGTGTTGCGGTTTTTAAATGTAACGCTTAGTTTTTTGTCCTTGCAGTGTCTTCTTATTTCAGCTACGTTGCCAGAGTAGCAGAAAATTGGTGGCATTCCTGGGCCCTTGGTTGGGTTTTCGGTGGTATCTTTGGATGTGGTATTCATCCGATGGCTTTGAGTGGATTTGGCAGAAGTTGATGTTGAAGCAGGTGTTTTGGTGGCTGCTGGAACTGATGGGGCAACTGGTGTAGTTGATTTTACGGCGGCGGTTGTTGATGCAGAGTTCTTTAGGGCACTTGATATGGTTGATTCAGTTGAAATTGATGAAATAATTACAGTTTCTTCTTCAAATTGCGGTCGTTTGGTGGGGATATCCTTTGACTTGCTTGTTTTACGGGGCCTCTTCTGCCCGGGTAGCGGTGAATGGCTTCCGTCTTCTTCGGAGCTGGTTGTTTCATTGCTTTCTTCTTCGCTGGCTGATTTCTCCATACCAATGGTGGCTAAGGAACCTTCGTCGCTGTCCATAGCTTCAGTTTCCATATTGGTATCTTTGCTGACCTCACCAGGTCTGACAATATTCATAAATGTCATACTTAGCCTTGGTCCATATTCGGGACCGAGGTCGTTGACTATCCGTTTCAGCAATGCTTCGAGGGCTGCGAATGCTGACTCCGGATTAAGTGGTTCACCCATTATTGGATTAACCTTTTTACTTTAAATTATTTTATTACACTGATTTAACACACACAACACTTATTGTAATAAAACTTTTGTTTTGCACATTAATCAGGGTGATTACGTGTTAGGGAAATCCCTTTTTTTATTATTGTCTGGCAATAAACACAGGTAGCCCGCAGGTATACCTGTATCTGATCCTTTTTGTTTCGGGGTGGATTATTTTTTTAAAATCTTCCGCTGTACGTTGTTCACTGTATGACTGCACAATGCAAACTCTTGTTCACGGTATTGGTGAGGAACGACTTTGTCGATTACTCGACACATACGCTGCCCAGCATTCTTGAGACCGAATGGCATCACGGTAAAATGATACAGAAGTCTGCCAACCACCGAGAATGCGGTCTTTTCCAGGGATTTTTCGGCCAGCGGCACCTGCCAATATAGGCGTCCTTCAGATCCACAGTAGAAATATACTGCGTATCTGGAAGACGACTAAGCAATCCCTCAATATGATGCATCGCGTATGCATCACCTTTGGTTTTCGAGTTTACCTTCCGATAGTCAAGGCAAAGCCGGTTTTTACCCGGTTTCCTTACCAAAACTACCGGAGAGCTCCAAGCACTCTTGCTTTCCTCGATCACCCCAAGCTGAAGCATACGATCAAGTTCATCATCTATCAGTTTCTGTACCGCTGGCGAAACGGGATACTGGCTTGATCGGTTCTGCATCCCCAGTATCAATCACGTGTTCCTCGATCGAAGTTTTCCCTAAACCAAGAGTGGTGAATTTTATGTACCTTCGGGAGCACGGACCGATCGTTCAAAGGAAACGCACAAAGCTCAGTTTACGACTAAAGTTTATTAATACATAAAATGATAATAAGACTTAATACTAAAGAGAAAAACATAATGCCCCTTACCCCCTGCGGGTAAGGGGCAAGAATATACCCGAGGTAGGCATGCCTGTCGTAAGAGGCGACTAAAATCCAAACTCCGTATACTGAGATTGATGTATACATAACTATGCAATGAGCAAAACAATAAGATATAGTACCCCAGGTGGCAGTCCAGGTTCACTGGAAAATCCACCCTCTTCGGAGGTCGGCTCTATGGATTCTGGGGAGAGCCAATTATTGCATTTAATAAATCCCTTCCTTAAAAGTGCAAGGGTATCTCGATCACCACCATCTAAATCGAGTATAAAACCATCCAAATTCGGGCAAAAGAGTCCACCCGTCACGCCAGCGCGCGCCAAAAAAGACTCAGATAAAACAGAAAATCTTGAAAAAGATAATAACGAACTTCGACGAAGACTTGATGAAGTAATGGAACTTTATCAAGAGCTAAAGAAAGAAGTCGATCTTCTTCGAAAAGAAAATGAGATGTTGAAAGGCAAAAATTCTCAAATAAACTCCAAAGCTAGCTTGCCAGAAGTCAATAATTCTAGATATGAAACAGACGAAGAAGAGCTAGCACGTGAAACGGAAAAGTCCTCAAAGAAAAGATTAAGTAAAAAGCGTAAAGCTGGCTCTTCACCTGAGGCAGCCTCGTCTTTTGAAATAATAGTTTCACCAAAACATGCGACAGTAAAAGAAAAACCTGTTAAGGAACGGCCCCCGCCACCGATAAATGTTATCGGTATTGAGGAGTATAACAAGTTGCAAACCATATTAAAGGCATTACTACCATCAGCTTTTAAAGTTATTTCGCTCAATAACAACAAATGGAAAGTATGTGTGAAAGACCCCGAAAGTTATCGCCTTCTGTCGCGAAAACTAAACGAAGAAAAAGTAGAGTGGTATACCTTTGAAAATAAGTCGGAAAGACCCTTACGTGTTGTGGCGAGAGGCTTACACGCATCATGTTCAAAAGACGATATCATTAGTGATCTAAAAGAGCGCAACTTCAAAATCTTAGATGCAATTAACATCGTCAAAAGAGAGAAACAGACAAAAGAGGGTGAAACAAAAGTGGTACAGCGTGGTCTTCCACTATTTATACTTTCGTTCGATAAGACTGAAAAACTAGATGAAATTTATAAAATCAAAACAATTCTAAACATCGTAGTTAAGATCGAACCTCTAAGAAAGAGCACAAGGTTAGTCCCTCAGTGTAAACGCTGTCAAGAATTCAATCACACCCAAACTTATTGCAAAAAAGAGCCAAGGTGTGTAAAATGCGCCGGAAAGCATTTAACCGTTGACTGCATCGGAAAAAGTGAAAGTCCACCGACGTGCATTAATTGTAATGGAAATCACCCGGCAAACTATAGAGGCTGCGAAGTAGCTAAAGAATTACAAAACCGGCGATCAAAATCTGCCAAAACACAAAGAAACCCACAAAGGCAAATAGAAACCGTAATTCCCAAGACTTCCAAATCTAGTAAAGCTCCAAAACCTAGTATCCGTAAGGAAACGAAAACAGTGTCAATACCTTCGGAGAATATATCAAAGCAAGGAAATGCAGAAACATATGCCCAAATAGCGGCCAAAAATATACCCGCAAACAACGACACTGAAACAGACCCGGTTTCAAAAGTCTTTTCAATAATTCTGTCGAAACTTGAGGAACAATGTGACACAAATAAACTTATCTTTGATAGGTTAAGTAAGCTCGAAAATTGTTTTCGACCCAAATCTCTCTCAAAAAAATTATGATGGAAAAGTTTAAAATTCTTACGTGGAATGCCAACGGATTATGGCAAAAACTTGGAGAATTAGAGATGTACATATATGCAGGAAAATGATATCGACATATGCTTGATATCAGAAACGCATGCCAAAAATGAATCAAATCTTAAAATCCACGGGTTTCTTGACTACCACGCTGTTCATCCTTCAAATAAAGCAAGGGGTGGATCATCGTTATATATAAAAGAGTGCATTGAACACTCAATAGGCCTGAAAATAGAGGTAGAATCGATGCAATTGAGTAGTGTTCAAGTTAGAACTAAAAACATTCTTCTCAATGTCTCTTCGATATATTGCCCTCCGCGTTGCAAAATCGATAAGAGTGAATTTACGACATTGATAAAGTCGCTAAGCCCAAACTTAATTGTTGGTGGCGACTTTAATGCGAAGCACACCTTTTGGGCTTCAAGATGCATATCTCAAAAGGGTCGAATGCTCTATGAGGCAGGAATGGAAAATAATTGCGATTTTCATTCGACTGGAAAGCCAACTTACTGGCCAACTGATCCGTCAAAAATACCTGATTTAATCGATTTGTTTATGGTAAAAGGAATACCCTCCAACCGTATTGAAATTTCAGAAGGCCATGATCTGTTCTCTGATCATTCTGCAGTCATACTCACTATGAGCGAAAGCCTTGTCGAAATTGAAAAACCACCCAGGTTAACAAACGGTAAAACCAACTGGGAAGGATTTAAGAAAGATATCGAGGACAACGTTGAATTGAGGGTATCATTACAAACGCCTCTTGAGCTTGAAGACGCAGTAGATACCTTTGTTGATATAATACAAAAGGCAGCGTGGAATAACACACCTTATCAAAGGGTTACGCCGCGCTATAAAGATATAAAATATCCGCAGGAAATAAAAGACTTAATAAAAGATAAACGAAAAGCACGTAAGAAATGGCAGCGAACCCGTGCTCCTCAACACAAAGCTCATTTAAATCGCTTGTGTAATATCATTGTATATCCAATCTATAGTATTCTCATGAAACACGATTTTGTAGGTAGACATTTGGTCGATAGGTTCGCTGTGATCGCCTTACCGAGATCCCTTAACAAAAATTAGTATGACATTTGGACGCATAGATGGCCACGAGCTTTTTTTCTTCATGAGAATACTATAGAATTTATATACAATGGTAATATGCTAAAAACAGCGATATCAGATTTCAAAAACCGTGAAGTTGAAAATTACCTTGAAAGCTTGTCAGCTGGGAAAGAATCCAACTACTCACTTTGGAAAGCTATAAAAACAACGAAAAAACCAAAGCTTCCAGTACCCCCGATTAAGAAAAGCCAAAACGAATGGGCTAAAAGTGACAAAGAGAAAGCGGCAGTATTCGCCGATTACCTGGAAGAAACATTTAAACCTTCCGATGGGCAAGCACTCAATGAAAATATTAATATGAGTTTTAGCTCAAGTGAAAATTACAGAACCAGAAATGCTACGCTTGCTGAATTGAACAGAGAAATAAAGAAGCTTAAGTCTAATAAAGCTTCGGGGTATGACTTAATAACAGCGGAAATATTAAAAATGCTTCCTAATAAAGGATTAATTAACCTCCTTTATATAATAAATGCCGCTCTAAGGCTAGAATATGTTCCAAGCCAATGGAAAGTTGCGGAAGTCATAATGGTTTTGAAACCTGGTAAACCATCTCACGAAAAGAATTCTTACAGACCGATTTCGCTTCTTCCAATAATATCGAAAGTTTTTGAAAGAATACTACTCCTGCGCCTGCAGCCTATAATAGAAGAGAAACGATTAATACCTGAACATCAGTTCGGATTTAGAAGCAAGCATTCAACAATTGATCAAGTGCATAGAATAACTGACGTAATTGAGAGAGCTCTTGAAGAAAAGAAAATCTGTTCGACGGTCTTTTTGGATGTGTCGCAAGCGTTTGACAAGGTGTGGCACGAAGGCCTCAAATTCAAATTACGACAAGTTCTGCCTGAAGGACTTTATAAAATTCTTAACGAATATCTAGAAAACAGACTTTTTCGTGTAAGACACGGAAATGAATATTCTAATTTCAAAGAACTAGTGGCTGGGGTACCACAAGGTAGTGTTTTAGGTCCAGTTCTGTTCCTTCTATTTACACGTGATATACCTCAAACAGAAGACACTTTCGTAGCAACGTTTGCTGATGATACTGCAATACTAGCAGTAGGCAAAACGATTAACGAAGCTACGATTAAATTACAAAATGCTCTTAATAATGTTAATGAGTGGACAAAAACATGGCGAATAGCGCTCAATGAACAAAAGTCAGTCCACGTGGACTTTACGTATAAAAAAATAAATAGATTGCCCGTCTTTCTTAATACCGGTCGTGTACCATTTGCGAATGAAGCAAAATATCTGGGAATGACTCTAGACGCGAAATTAAAATGGAAGCCGCACGTAAAAAAGAAATGCGAAGAATTAAAAAGTAAATTAAGAGATATGAACTGGCTACTCGGTAAATATTCCAAGCTTTAGCTTAGTATTGATAATAAGTTGATTTTATACAGGCAGGTACTTAAACCTGTCTGGACTTACGGTATACAACTCTGGGGTTGTACCCGCGATACAAATTTAAATAAATTACAAACGTTTGAAAATAAATTGCTTAGGTCATTTGTAAATGCACCATGGTATATAAGAAACGAAGATCTTCACAGGGATCTCGGGATTCCTACGGTTCGAGATGAAATTAAGAGTTTCGCGCGAAAACATAGAAATCGGCTATTAGATCACGCTAATCCAACGATTATTGACATTCTTGACGAGTCGAATTTAGTACGCCGTCTGCAAAGAACAAAACCTTCCGACTTGGTGCGGTGAACACAAAACCGCTTTAAAATCGCGGAATAAGCAGAAACTTTCACCGGAAAGTTACCTGCAACACGTTACTTAACTTCGTTAAAAATAAATTGCTAGATAAGTTTCAACTTAGTTGCAATCGGGAAGTGGAGGTGGTTTTAGTGTAGTAAGAATCTCACACTTCTATGAGCACGCGTTTTCCGGTCCTCATAGAGCCTGATGCAGGTTTTGCGCCTACCCACGGTCAAAAAAAAAAAAAAAAAAAAAAAAAAAAAAAAATGTACTAGATACTTCAAAATTTATTAGATTTATTGTTTATAATTAACAACATAATTTTTCAATCTTTTAGATCTTCGCAAAGAATCTTTATCATTTCCAAAAATGTTTCTCTTACGTTTTAAATTATCCTGTCTGATTTTTGGTTTGTTATGATTCCCTAAAACATTTGGAGCAAAATGTACCTTCTTTAAACAACTTTTTTTCAACTGTGAAACATGCGCAGTACGATGTAATCCATCAATGTTTATGAGATACATAACATTACCCACTTTATCTTCTACGATTCCAGGAATCCATTTATACTCGAATTTGTTTTTAGATTTATATAAAATCCCCTTTTTTTAAATTAAAACTACATCCGTATCGATTCCTGGCCACCAAAAATAAGAACGCGCAAGCATTTTCATACGGACAATGCCAATATGTCCTTCATGAAGGATTTTTAAAATTCTTTTTTGCAACACCTCTGGGATAACCAAACGGTTTCCATAAAAAATACAATTGTCTTCCAGGTCTAACTCACTCCTTTTATGATAATATTTTACAAATTGTTCATTTACTGAACTAGGCCAACCACTTTTCACCATATTTAAAACGTTCTTAAGAATCCAATCTTTGCTTGTCTCAAACTCTACATCATCAATATCAATATCTGGATATATATATTCTTTCAGAGGCCTAATAGCATCATTCTCCAACCCCGTGGCTACTGGCAAAGGAACCCTCGACAAAGCATCTGCATTCGTCATCTGTGATGCTTTCTTGTACACAATATTGTATTGATACATACTTAACAAAACTCCCCACCTATGTATCCTTCCAGCAGCAATAGCCGGACACGCTTTCTTAGAATTGAAAATATCCCTTAGAGGTTGATGGTCTGAATAAATTGTGAATCGCTTCCCGTAAATATATTTATGGAATTTTTTCACAGAAAAAATTATTGCCAGGGCTTCCCGATGAAGTTGAGAGTAATTTTTCTCAGCCTTGCTTAAAGAACTCGATGCAAATAATACTGGGCGCTCTACCCCGTTTACTATATGTGACAGTACACCTGCCACTCCATACGGGCTTGCATCGCAATGTAACACAATTTCTTTATTCGGATCATAATAAGCTAGAACGTTGTGCGACAAAATCAATTGCTCAGACCATTCAAAACGTACATCTTTCTTTGTGAGCCTATAAAGCTCATGTAGCTCAGCTGACAAATTCGGTATAAACCTCGAATAGTAGTTTAAAAGTCCTAAATAGGCTTTTAACTGCGTAACATCTTTAGGCACTGGTGCATTCTGAATGGCTTCTATATTCTTATTGCTTGGTTTTATACCATCTGCACAAATTCTGTGACCCAAGTAGTCAATCTCACTTTGAAAAACCCTACATTTTTCTATCTTGACACGAACTCTATATTTATCCAGCCTCTCCAAAACCTGTATAAGGTTAGCTTGACACTCTTCTCTAGTTGACCCACCTACGAGAATGTCATCTATATAACACTCTACTTTTGGGATACCCTTCAAAACTTTATCCATAGTGCATTGAAATTTAGCTGGAGCGCACTTAACTCCTAAAATAAGCCTGCGAAACCGATATAAGCCCTTGTGTGTGTTTATCGTTAAAAGTTCTTGGCAATCTTTACTCACTTCTAACTGCTCATAAGCACCCTCAAGATCCAACACACAGAACACCTTACAACCAGTTAAACCCGCGAAAATGTCTTCTGCACTAGGCAATGGATAGTGGTTTGTCCGAATGTGTTTATTGATTGTCACTTTGCAATCCACACAAATCCTTATCTGACCGTTAGGCTTATCTACAACAACAATCGGTGACGCCCAATTGCTATACTTCACGGGATAGAGAACTCCAGCTTCGACTAACCTATCCAACTCGTCTTCTACCTGCCTTCGTTTCCCAAACGGCACATTATATGGCTTACAAAATATTGGTATAGCACCACTTTCACAAATAATATTTGCTTTAAGCTCCGCAATCGATTTGCTTTTATCGCCATTAAACACCTCCGGATATCTTTTGATTATACTTGATGGGAACCCCTTAAGATCTATAGCATTCATAAGACTCTCATCTTGGAAATAAAAAGTTTGTTTCCACTCTGGAAATAATTTGTCCAATTCAGATCTACCCAACAAAGGAATAAAAACTTTCGGACCGTCCACTACAACCAATTCCACTTCAAAAACATTAAGGACGGTCCACACTATGCCGATCAACATTGTTGGTTAACATTGTCGATCAACATGCTAGTGTGTACGTGAAAAACTTTCATAGCAAACATTTGTGGGGTTTGGAATTTTCTGATCGATGCGTCAAGATACAACCGAAGGGTTCTGGGTTCGAGTCCTGGTGGTACCCAACTTTTTTTTATTTTTTCTTGTGAACAATAAAGTTAGTATTCACAACAAATATTGCATTTTTCATCTAGTAAAAATGTGAATAATAACGCACAAAACAAATAAATTATGTTCATGAAATTAAAACCCTACAAATGTTTTTAATAAAAAGAAATTTGTTGAACAGCTTTGTCGATTGCTATCCATTTTAATCGGGTTACGTTCGGGTCAACAAATGTTGATTGGTTTTGTCGATCAACACGTCTACACTTACTCAACACTGTTGATCAACAATGTTGATCTACACAATTCGACATAATGTGCACGCGGCTTTAACTTTATCTGGCAACTTCATCAAAACCTTAATGCAACCAACAACCTTCACAGCTTCTCCAGAAATCACATGCAACTCTCTAGCCGACTTATAAATTTCTAGATGGTCAAAAAACTCATCATATGTCTTGACATGTAAAATTGAAGTGCAAGCGCCCGTGTCAACTTCCACTTTTAACTGTTTACCATTACACTCTACAAGAATATATAGGGGTTTATTTCCAGCTTTTATATTATTTAAATAGCCTATATCTAAGTTAGACATATCATCAACTACTTCTTCGGTTTCACATTTGTTTATATTTTTGAAATTTTTATTATTATTAAATTTATTTCTACTACTACTTTCATTTAAATTTCTATTTCTTCTACTTCTACTTTTCGACCTGAATGCAGACCTCGCCTCATAACAATATTTTTGCATATGGCCCCACTTCTTACAATAATGACACTGGATATTCGCCTTTGCCGTATTTCTTATTGGACTTCGACCCCTTTGTAGTTGCCTGGAATTCTGGTGGAGCTTTTCACCCTCTGTTCCTCTCGGATTTACATAATTCAAAGCTGCACTCGCTGTCATACTCGTACCACTCAACACCAACATCTCAGCTTGAATAAGCTCCATATTTAAGGCAGTGTCACAAGCCTTATCAAATGTCAAATCGCCCGTGTCAATTAATTTGCTTTGAATTTTCTTGTGTCTCAGACCCATCAATAACCGGTCCTTTAAAGCTTCTGACAAAAATGCACCATAATTACAATTATGTGCCAAGCTTTTAATCGCCACAATAAAATCAGATATGGTCTCTTCTGCTCCCTGGTTCCTTTTTAAGAACTTAAATCTCTCGGCCGTAATATTTTTTTTTTAATTAAAATGAGCTTTTAATTTTTCTATTAACACATCAAATTTAAAGGTTTCGGGCATATCTGGCGCAACTAATGTCTTTGTAATTTTATACAATTCTGCGCCTCCCATACCAATAAAAAAGGAAACTTTATCCTCATCTGCAGTCACTTTATTAAGTTTTAATAAATGAGACAATCTTTCCACATATGAAGTAAAATCATCTCCAATATTGAAAAACTCTATTCTGCCTATAAAACTTGTCATAATTGTTTCTGTTTTCACTGCGTTCCGATCTTTTTCTTTGTTTTCTACTGTTTCTTCAGTTTTTACAAGAGAAGACATTACATTATATACATCTCATGTTAGACATACATACATAATTACACTATACTGTGCTGTATTGTAATGAAGTTTGCACTTTCTTAAATCATGTGATTTATATGATTTTTTTGTATGTATATAGTACGTACTTTAAAGTCACCTTTAATAATATGGGACAGTTAATATTTTTCTTGAACCACTTTCTTGTTGTAATTTTTTTTTTGGACTTTGTGATTTATTTTACAGAATTTTTGTCTTTTTTTTTGTACTTTTTTTTTTCTTTTCCTCGTCGCCAATTTTATGTATCTTCGGGAGCACGGACCGATCGTTCACGCACAAAGCTCAGCTTACGACTAAAGTTTATTAATACATAAAATGATAATAAGACTTAATACTAAAGAGAAAAACATAATGAGATGAGAAATCTATGCAACAGTGTTAACTATAAGTATTCATACGTATCAGTGAACGAAGGAAAAAGTTCAATGGCCTTTTTAAGCTGACTGGTTTGATCTTTCGACAAAACGTGGGATTTAGGATCTGAAAGAGTTACGGGACTAAGACATGAGATCTCTGAAATAATCTCTGGTGCTAAATTGAACTGTTTCCAAAAATGTATGCCGAGGTAAAGGCGTTGTTGTAAGGTGGGTACCACGAATAGGTCTATATCCTTGAAGTACCCTTTATAACCTATTTCTAGATTTATTTTTCCTATGATGGGTTGCCCACTCCCATCTGCGGTTGTGATAGTCGAGGAAAATTGTTTGAACGGTTTGTTTTTCTTTTGTAACAACTCAACTGCTCCTTCGCCCAAGCAACTAATACTGGCTCCGCTATCTAATAACCCAATCATCGTCTCTCCCAGTAACGAGACTTTGGCATACGGTCGAGGGTCTTCTTCGTTGACTAAAGTCGTGGAGTCTATCGCCTTGTACATGTCTTTCTTTGCCTTGAATTTTTCTCGCAGCTGACGAACCTTAGGAGAAATGGGGAAGCTGGAGTACCGAATATCCTATTTCGAACTGTTTGATAATGAAGGAGACGCTCGTGTAAAGTTTTACCTGGCTTTATAGGTTGGGCAAGCACCGGTATTGATGCTTCGGAACCATGTTCGACTGATTTAGCAACTATTGGTCTATTCAGAATTTGTATTGAAGGCGAAATTGAAGGCGAAACTCGTAAGTTGGCCTTTGTGCTATGTTTCTCGGCGTTATAAATTTGTCTTACTTGTTCATTTGCGGACGGAGATACTACTGGGAGGAAGCCAGATGTGGGTTTAGAGAGCAATTTCCCCTGGCTGACGGACTGCTCCTCATCTCGTTTCCAGAACATTTCGGGCAATTAGGTTTAGCTACCCCTTCCTTCCCGCATTTAAAGCAAAATAAATTGCGTTGAGCACTAAGGCAATCAAAATAGGTATGAGCTGACTCTTGGCAGTTCCAACAACGCAATCTACCTGCCTCTTTACCCGGTGAAAAAAAGGCCTCAACGTTTTCAGTACCATCATGTAAATCTAGCTCTGTACTCGCTTCTAGTTCCGATACTACATTTTTGCGCTGCGTTGGTATGAAAGAATTTTTTTTGTCTTACTTGGTCTTGTTTATTGAGATATTTTTCTATTTTTCGACATACATAAATCATTTCTGGAAGGCTATTGGTATGAAATGTAACTAGTAGTTCTCCCATTCGTCGTCTAATGTCCTGCTTCAATAATTCGATAATCTCTGGCTCTTGTTTTGGCTGCCGTAAGCGCCCATTTAGCTGTTGGATTGCGCTCAAGAAACCATCCAAGGATTCACCAGGACTTTGATGTCGATCAGACATCTTACGAGTCAGTTCCGAGTCTGTCTCTAAACTGCGAAACTATTCGACAAATGCCGGTCGTAGGGTGAACCAAGGCACGTTTGGATTTGCCTTTATGTAGATCCAGTACCAAGTCTCAACTTGACCCGAAATAAAATGGTGGAAATTCATAACAACGTCATCCCAGGTTGCTCCATATCCCATTCGCAACCTTTCCAACCGGAACAGAAAATCATCTACTGTCATGTTCCGGTTGTCAAATTTAATGCCCCATTTATGAAAATTGTGGGTGCGATAGAGAACGGGCGGTCGCGCTGGACTTTGTCGAACGGAAGGTGGGTCATTTAGGTTCGGGCTATCGAGTCTATTTAGAAAATCATTTACGTTAGAACTTTGCTGCGGGTCAAAAGTTTGGTCAACGGGAGCTGGACGAGAAAGATTGATGGGATTTATCAAAGAAGGAAGTAAAATTGGTGAAGAAGGCCTAGGTATTTGCGAAGCCTCAGTTCGATCCAGTGGATTAACGCTACTAACAGGTGTATTAGCGGTCAAGGCTTCCCTAATAGTTGTCTCTACTTGTTGAGGTATTGCTGCTTGAGTTCTTTCTATTTCCCTTTGGACAAAGCGCCTATCTTCTGCACGGCTCAACCCCACGGTTGCATTAACTATTCTTTGGATGTAACCTCTCAGATCTTCATCACCTTCTACTCTATCTCCCTCTTCAAAATTAGGTGATCTTTCATTACTATGTCGTAGTCGAGAAAAATTTCCCGACAAACTATAATGATTTGAGTGTAATGTCGCCGCTGCGGCACCCACTTCAAGAAAACTTGCACCTTGGTTTCTGATTTCTCTATCTTCCCTGGGAGGTATAGTTCCCATGTTTTGATTCGAGTCTACACCTTCTCTATCATCGTTCTTTTTACTCCTCAATCCTTGTCGCTTCTGCTTTTTCGGGACTGCTTCCAATTTCCCTCTGGGCATAGTTTAGATGTTAAATATGTATCTTTTTCCCAAAAAAATAAAAAAAGGAAGAGAATACGATATATTCAAAAACTTACGAAACTCTAAAAAAGAAAAATCGAACTAAACTGATTACAATAAAAAAAAAAGAATTCTTGTAAGAATGAAATGAAACCTTTCTTATCACCTATATCCAAAATAAAAATATAATAATCGACCAAAAAAAAATCTGTGATTTAAAAAAAAATAACAATATAAAACTACACTTCACTCAATCGTATTAAAATTGTTACAAATCTGTTTTTTTGTTTATTATTTTATCAAAACTTATCATTCATTAAAACGGTGGAAGTGACTAACGGTCCGGATGATTTAGGA
This sequence comes from Dasysyrphus tricinctus, assembly GCA_963921185.1. NCBI lineage: Eukaryota > Metazoa > Arthropoda > Insecta > Diptera > Syrphidae > Dasysyrphus > Dasysyrphus tricinctus. Next base: position 47,018,523 of record OY992533.1, on the reverse strand, counting down.
AGGAAAACGATCAATTATTTACATTTCACATTCTATTGTCGTCCCAACGCATTTCGTGTCAAATTTTCTTTTACCAATTGAAAGATGCAACGGCAAAACATCATGCTACTACAACCTGCCCTGCAAGTCAATAGGTCATAATGAAAACCGTGATCTTGTATGTACTGTATATTTTGTTTGCTTTGTGGAAGTTGGAAGAAGAAAAAGGCTACGAAGACTGCTGCAGCAGTCGTAGCGGAGGATACCCTACCCCACTACCAGTCAATCAGCCTCCTAACCTCTAAGAAAAATGGAAATGTCACCGCCTCACAACTACATCGCTCTAGTTATGTACCTATATCAAACTCTGGGCTGAGGTCAATGACATATGCCTTTCATTTTAAATTTTACTTGACGAATCTTGAGTAGATAAAGTGTCGCCACGGACATGAACTATTACGAGACATATTCACTGGTCGAATCTATATCCCTCTCAAGGATAAGTCAAAAGGCAACCAAAAACAAAAAAAAATTAAAGAAATCAAACGGTGGAAAACTCATGCGATAAAAAAAAGTTATAATTTTGCAAGGACATTTTTCGGCCCCACGTTGGGCACCATCCTGTAACGAACGTGTAGGGGAGTGGGCGTGGACATCTAATTATCTCTCTTGACGGTAAGATCTGTCCATTTCCATCCCGTTCACTGCCGCGTATACGTAACAAAAAATGTAATAAATTAAAATTAGCGCGGCCTATTATTTCCTCCCTCCACCCCTTTTACCACCTTTATGACCCTAGGTCACAGGAACCCTAAGTCCAGTCAGCGTAGTCAGTGGGTGGCCGGGTATCGAAGTCCCCTCAGCGTAGGCATGCTAGCGTCGCTCGTGTTAGCTCGTCGGACGGGGGGGTTCTTGCTTCGCGAACTTCGAAGGAGTTACGTTTTTTTTTATCATGCCTAAATTAGAAAGATATTATTTTCTTGTGATGTTTTGAATATATCAGATCCGAAAAACGCCTAAGTCCTGTTGATGACGACAGAAGAATGAGAGGAGAGCGTATGATGAAAATACCTCTCGGAGTATATCCCACCCTCGCATAAAATATTTTATTTATGCCTATAACCTTGGCTAGCACGTCACTCTTTTTTTTTTATATGGTAGCCCCTAAGGAATAGGTACACCTAGGCTTACCTTAATGTGTACCTGTCTTCATCGACATCCCTCCTCCATCATCCTCGCTGCCAGTCACTCCCACCTATAAAACCAAAATTTTATTCCGAATACATGGTTACATTAACCTGTCCAACGATGATCATATTCAACATGTCTCATGAACAAAAAAATTATCCCACGTTATGCTTTCAGAAATACAATTACGTTGGTCTTTGTTTTTCTTTTTATTTCAACTAAAACAATACCTAAACACTTTGAAATCCAGAATACTTAATCTAGTCTTATTTTAACCTATCGATATTTTCTTTTCTGTTTACTGGCTTATCTATTTCAGCAGTAAATTACTTTTGTCTTTATCTCAAATTAACAAATTTTAATTTCTTGATAATTGATTTTATACATATATTTTCCCTTTTTTTTTTGTATAGAGAAAATAACTACCTATCCAGAGAAAACAAACCCAATTGCCTTTTTTTTTTATATTCCTTACTTTACTTCTTTCTTTTATAAATTAAATCGATCAAACAAAAAAAATATGGTATGTATTCATTCTCTCGTTAAGATTTTCTGATACTCACAGTATCCTTTTTTTTTGGAGGCAAATGCATTCAACAAAAAAATACAAATAAATAACAGAAATAAGAAAGGAATCTATTAAAAGCACCGGTTTAATAAAGTACTCCTTAAACCCACAAGTAAACAAATTCATCAAATTTTATTAAAACTGTCAAACCTCTAACAGGCAAACATTCTCTCCTTCGAATCGTTCTCTTAAATAAGTACCTATGTAGTTTAACTTACATAAGAGTCTAACAGGACTCCAATGTTCCACTGTTCCGTTCCAAATATATTTATGTTTATATGATCGAAATGACCAAATATAAAAAAAATGCATATCACTTATCAATGCTTTCTTTACAGCCAATTATTTTCGCCATCCAACGTTGTGCACAAGGTCAGGTTCCAGCAAATGACACTATATCGCGGTAAAAAGAAATTTTAAATCACATGAACATACATATGACATGGAACAATAAAGGGAACATTACACGCAATTTAATTAATACTTTTTTTCTTTAATTTCTAGCTTTTCTTATCTTTTTTCTCTTTTTTTTTTTGAAAGATTTTTCGCTTATACTAAACCGGCGTTTTTTTACAATATTTATCTCTTTCACTGAATGGCTTTTATTTTTATAAACATTTACAATTACTATTTGCTCTCTTGCCTATATCTTCTTTTTATTTATATCTTCTTTTTTTTTTTTATCAATTAACTCTTTTTATGTATGTATTTTTTTTTTTTGTTTCTACATATATCTCTCTATTGGCTTAATTTAACTTCACTATCTTTCGTTTCATATAACCTTTGTTTTTTTTTTTTTTACTATTTTATACAACTTAATGTCCCTATTTGCTGCTTCTATGAACGGTGATCCCTTTTTATAAGGTGTGGTTCGTGGACCAAGGGATATCGAACTTCAAAAAAAACAAAAAAATCTGGTTACGTAAAGTTGAGATGTTAGCTGTAGAGGCGTATCCAATTGTTTTATAAATTTCCCCAGACGGATGAAGGAGATTAGAACGGCTACTCGATATTTGCCTTGGCAATCGAACGGGGGATCGTGGGAGTTTTCGTTTTTTTCTTTTCCTTTTTTTCTGCAATTACTGCAAATGGGGGTACCATGGACTATTTTTAGGATTATTGCACTCCTGTGACCCTTGCGGTCATATTTTTTTTCTTTTATTTCAATGAATGGGATTGAACAAAAAAAAAGATTGCTCGAAACACGTGTTGGCGTCACCTCTCGATAAACCGAGGCCGTCTCGATAGCCAACAAAAAGGAAAACGTTTTCGGCGTATTGTACTTTTTATTTGTTTTTTTACAAGAATTTTTCTTATTATTTTTTTTTTCTTGGAATCTATGTTTTTCTTTTCTTTTTTTTTTTAACTTTTAGATAATTTCTTTATTTCACGATTAATGCATATCAAAAATCGAGCACTTATATGGACAATATATTTCAAACTTCTTTAATTTTCAGTTTAGTTAATTGTCTCGAACGATCACTTTTCGCTTTTTCTCTTTGACTTTTATTATTTAAGTTTTGTATTCCTTTTTATTTGTTCGGGTACCGGACTTACTACTTACTATTTTTTGGATAAGACACATTACTTAACCGACTTTGATAGTTAGTGAATTCTTTGGTGGATGAGTCTTTTGTCCAAAAGAAATCGAATTGTTCTATTTTAACTATACATATACTTATACTATGAAGGTGCCTATAAATATATAGGGAGAAGTGACCATCTACATAGTATGATTATTTTTGACTTGACTTGATATGAACGGTGCATAATTAATACAAACAATAGGTATACAAACGATGGCAAACTAAAAAAAAAAAAACAAACAAACGTGCACAAACGATTATATATCGAACTGCATTTCCAGGTTTCCTCGAGTGTTATAGTGGGCCAACTAAATGTTTTTTTCGCCGCAAAATTTTGAATAATTAATTAAAAATAGAAATAAAGCTAAATTTAAAAAAATTAACACAGTGGAAAATTATTATAAAAAATGTACAAACGATTGCAAACTTTTTGAAAATTTTATAACAAAATGTTAAAAAAAAAATGTTGGTAAAAAATTTTTGGAGAGTGTAAAAACTAAAAAAAAAAAGAAAAACGTGTACAAAGGATTATCAATCAAACTGCATTTCCAGATTTTTCGAGCGTTATAGTTGGTGGGCCAACTACATGTTTTTTTTTCGCCGCAAAATTTTGAATAATTATTTAAAGATAGAAATAAAGCAAAATTTAAAAAATTAACACGGTGGAAAATTTTTATAAGAAATGTACAAACGATTGCATACTTTTCAAAAATTTTATAAAAATTTTTGCAAAAAAAAATGTTGTTAAACATTTTTTGCGAAGTGTAAAAACTAAACAAAAAAAAGACAAACGTGTACAAGAATCGAACTGCATTTCCAGATTTTTCGAGCGTTATAGTTGGTGGGCCAACTTCCGTTTTATTTTTTGAAGTGTCTCTATAAAAAAAACGGTGAGTGTACAAATTATTCTAAAAGTTGTACAAACGATGTACAAACAATTGCCATTTTCAGTTTTGCTCAACTCCATAGTTGGTGGGCCAACTACATGCAAGCAGTTTTTATATAGCTTAATACCTATAACACAAAGTGATTTAAGTTTTTTTTTTTTAGTTTTAAAATTATTAATGATTTTAAAGTTTTGGGGAAGCTCGTTTAACACAGTTGGAACGCTGTGGATTAATTGCGTTTTACCAGTTGTTGCTCTTCCCAGGTGTTTGAACAGTGGCGTAGCTAGCACTTTGGAGGCCCCGTATCAAACATTTTTTAGAGGCCCCATTTTTCCTAACCAGGGGCTCAGCCTTTGGTATAAACTTTTTTTTAGCTTGCATCAGCTTATTAGAAAAGTTCAATTTGATATTTGATTTTGTACGGTAAAAGGGACAAAAACTGTTTTTTATAAATATTTATCTCGAAAACCGTTAATTTTTTCAAAAGATTTAAATCTAAGCTCATGAAATTATGCAAAAGAAAGATTATTAACACTTTTTGTATGAGAAACAAATTTTGAGCGTTGAAAAGATATCAATAATAATTTTGTAACGTTTGTGCAGGTTCTTTCCAAAAACTGTTTCTCTAACGAAATAGTATATAATATTATTTCATGTGTAGAAATCTATGAAAAAAATTTACATCAGCTAGATTTTTGAAAAAAAAGCAGTTTTCTAGATACGTATATCCAAAAATATTTGTTTGTCACTTAACGGTAAATCGAAAGTCAAATTTTGAAACGTTATAACTTTTAAACTTCATTAATAGCTCATTATTTAGATAATAAGACTGTCTAAAAGTTTCTGGGTCCTCAATTCTTCGTTGTAAAATGAAATTCAAATGAGTTATTAGAAAACAAATTCACAGCTCACACCCTTTTTTGAAAAAACGGCCTTCTCGTTACCTCTTCTACCCAAAAATTTTATTTTATAATAAGGAGATGAACCCTACTTCAAATTGTTCAAAAAATGTTGTCCATCGATAAATGATAAGTTTTTCATCTAAACTGGTCATGAAGGTAAAGCAAAACGGAGCTCTCCATCGAAATTCAGTTTTATAAGAATTACTTCCAAGTTTTACAATTTTTCGTCTAATTCTCCTCGGCAACTGGTACGTGGTCCAATAAGAAAAAAGTGGTTGCACGTTGCAGTTGTGGTTCCGTGAGTTGAAAGGACTTAGATAGTGATAATTACACAGGAAGGAAAACTATCCAAAAGACACAACATGTAAAAAAAATTGGTAATAGGTACATTTTAAATAATATGTAAATTAGGTTTGTTCGTTGAGCCCTGAAGTCACCCCGGGGCACCACAAGGCTTTTTTTGAAAACCCTAAACTCACCCTGACCAGCAAATTGTGTGTTTTTTGACACCTAGCGTCGCCTTTAATTCACCCTAAAGTATAGATCTAGGTTTCTTGCTGGGGCAAGTTGAGGTAAAGATTAAATTGTCAAAGTGGCATGAGCTACAAAGCATTTTCACGTGCTGCAGGAAATTCTCGTTTGTTTTCTTAATCGAAATTCAAAGAATACCTACACATACATACATATATTATTTACTATAATAATAAGAATAACAAATAGAAATAGAAAATGAAAGCTGTGGTTTGTTTCTATACATTTTTAAAGAAAATGTTAATTCCTGCTTATTTCACTATTGAGGACATTTTGGTGTTTTTTTTTAAACCGAAAAACACGTTTTGTGTTTTGAAAATTCTTTTGGTTGTCAAAAAAACCTCTAGGCAAACTTCAACGAGCGAACCTATTAAAATTGTGTATCGAATGCATCTCAATGAAAAATTTCTTACACACGTTAAGTACTCTGAATCTCGGAGCACCTATATCTCGGGGGCCCCGTATCATTGATACTTGCTACTGTGTTTGAAGCATCCCTGGGGCTCGTCTTCGTGTATTGTGTTGGTGATCAATGGGCATCTTGAAGCGTGAGTTAGTATTCTAGGGCAAGGGTCATTTTAAAGATTTGTTAGACTGATAAAATTTTGGAACTATCGGATATGATGGCGGAATTTATTTTTTTTTTTGTTTAATATTTTGTGTTTGTATTGAGTGTTTGTTGCATTTCCCGAAGCAAGAATGCCATATCGCGATTTTGATTCCACCAAGGCATAGTAGTAAACTTGCTTTTGAACTTGAAGTGAAGCGTGTAGAGTAGTTTCTAAGGTAGACTAAAGCGCAAGATGCTTTCTTTAGCTCGGATCGGAGTTTACCTATACGTTAATACCAAATGAAGTGGCTATCCTAGGTATTTTTAGCTTTCAACCACTTCGATCATATGTTCTGGAAGCAAAGTCAAATAAAACGAATTCTTTGATGAGATATTTTGTGATGTGGTCCACGAATATGAATCATCTTTGTTTTTGAGGCATTTAAAATCCATTATCATGACACCACTGTACCGAATTATCACATTCACCTTGTAATATTTCGGTTGCAGTTTTAAGACACTTTCCTTTAACTACTGTAGATAGCAGTCTCATCTGCAAATACAAATGGAACACTGTCTTGAAAACACGTAGCAGTTCGCTAGTATAAAGAGTATGAACAAAATGTATCCAAGCTTTGAACCCTTGCGTACTCCGAGAAGAACTGCTTCATCATCGCTCTAAGTAGCTTTGATTCCTACGCGGAATGATCTGCCGTAGGCCAAATTTCCTCGGATTCCAATTTTATTTATCGATTGTTAAAGCTTTTCATGGTTTAGTTACGTTACAATTATTATGTTCTATTTCAAAAGTTTGTTCTGCAAAATTTCTTGAACAACGGCTGTAGAAAAAGGGAAATTTTTGGTGATAAATTTCATCGGCTCTAAGCTTTTTCCTTTCCATAATATCATTTATTAGGTGTCATGTAACGATAATTTGGTCGTAATTGGCTGAACTTCTCTTTGTAATAGTTAGGCTCCGGCCACGCAATGAGCGACAAGCGACTGAGCTACAGAGCGACGAGTCGCTGAGCAACACAAAAAAATTAAAACACATGAAATCGTATGGAGGTGGCCACATAAACTCTGAGTGACTGAGCGATTTTTTAAGCGACAGAGCGACGTCGCTCAGCAATCAAATCTGTTTTAATTTTTCAGTCGATCGCTGAGCGACAAAGTAATAAAATGGACAAAATAAACACAGAAAGTTTAATTTCAACTGTCCAAAGCCGTCCAATGCAAAACTTAAGAATAAAAATAAAGATAAAAAAAATAAAAAAAAAAAAAAAATAACCTTAAACAAAAAACCAGCCGTTGCTTTGGACTAACTGCTTTCTTTTGTTTTGTTAATAATTTTGGTCGAACTTTTTCCAGCAGCAAATCAAAAGATGGTACCGACATACGACAATGATTGCCAAAATCGATCTGAAAATCTGCGAAGATTTTGACATAAATAGTGAAATTCACCATAATTTGCCCTTTGACGATTTATGGGGTGTATACCAAATCCACGTATTCTCGATCTTATTATAGATCTATAAATGAGGCCGTGAGTGCAAAAGTGGTGTAACCCATTTTTTGAATTTTTTTATATTTTTGTCTCGTATTTTTACATTTATATGCATTAAATGTCACCAAAGCTAAAATTTTAATTTCTAAAATATCTAAGCTTTCCAAAAATGTGACTTATACTTCTTGAATCTCAGTTAAAATAGTATGTACTTAAGATCGATTGAAAATAAAAAATATGATAAAAAAGTGGGTTACACCACTTTTGCACTCACAGCCTCAAATATGAACGTGAATTTTAACTAATAAGCTACGACGAACCGCACTTGACGATGGCATTTTCCCAACTAATCGCTTAGCGACGTCGTTGAGTAAATGGCCACCCATCGCTCAGATTCGTCGCTCAGTCGCCCAGTCGCTCGTCGCTCATTGCGTGGCCGAAGCCTTAGACTTACATCTAAAAATTTACAGTTATTTAGGAACAGGCAAAAAATGCCAACATTTTATCAACGAGGATTCGTCATACGTCTTGTTGTGAGATGAATCAAACTTTGAAGTACGACTGAAGCCCCATTCTTGTAAACTAGGGCTGGCCACGATACCCGAAAAGTCTCGGTATCGTTTTGTATTGGGTATCGGAAACAGAAACGATACTGAGACGATACCTGCTCCAAAGCATCAAACTTTTTGGACCGAAATTTACCGATACTCTCGATAGTATCGTTTGGTATCGACAGAAAAAAAAATTGATTTTTGAATATCATTATGAAATTATTACAAGCAAACAATTATTTTTGCAATTAGTTTCTCAAACAGCTCTAACGATTTGGACAACATTTTCACAGTTTTTTAAAATACCCGGAGAGTTCATCTACAAGATAAAGAACGTAGTCGTGCACTTTATTTTTGTGTGCGACTGAAACCAGTTGAGAACGATATCGATACCGATACCGATACTGATACCGATACCGATACCGATACCGATGCCGATGCCGATACCGATACCGATACCGACACCGATACCGATACCGATACCGATACCGATACCGATACCGATACCGATACCGATACCGATACTAATACCGATACCGATACCGATACCAATACCAATTCCAGTACCGAGACAGACACGAGACTGAGTTATACAAGACCGAGAACAATACCGAGAACGATACCGAAACGATAACCAAATTTTTCGATTTTGACGATACCGAGACGATACTTTCAAAAGTATCTTTTGGTTTGGTATCGTGGCCAGGCTAGTTGTAAACATTAACAGTTGTTTACAGTGACCACTTCATTTTTTTTTTTTAACTTTATAAACAAGTGTTTTTTTTTAACTACAGTTATTCCCAACTAACAATTTAACTTGTTTAAGTGTTAATACAAGCTATTTTCTGGCTTGTATAGAAACTTAAACAGACCTTATGCAAATCATTTTGGCTGACATTAAACAAGCTATTTGATTCCCTTAAAACCTGTCATCACAAGTGCTATACAATCAAATTGCTTCCAATCAACTGTGTAATAAGGCCTTAAAAAGGCAAAATATTGCTCTAATAAACGAGTTATTATACGAAAGCAAATGGCTTGTATAATAAGACCTTTGAAAGGCCATATATAGACTTTGCATTAAGGCCTTATAAAAGCAACTCAATGCAGTTGTAGTGAAAAAAAATTTGTTTGCTTTCAATTTTATTTAATATTTATTAATTTTATTGTATCGGTTTATTTTATCCACAGGAGGGGGCTTAAACTGCGTTTTTCTTTGTTCTGAAATGTGAAGAATTTTATTTTATATGAAAAAATGTTACTAACTTACATGACTATTCCGAGGTTTGAACTCACGTCCTTCCGATTACCGATCCAGCGCGCTTTTTTTTTTTTTTTTTTTTTTTTTTTTTTTTTTTTATCAATATCTCCGGCCACGCAATGAGCGACAAGCGACTGAGCTACAGAGCGACGAGTCGCTGAGCAACACAAAAAAATTAAAACACATGAAATCGTATGGAGGTGGCCACATAAACTCTGAGTGACTGAGCGATTTTTTAAGCGACAGAGCGACGTCGCTCAGCAATCAAATCTGTTTTAATTTTTCAGTCGATCGCTGAGCGACAAAGTAATAAAATGGACAAAATAAACACAGAAAGTTTAATTTCAACTGTCCAAAGCCGTCCAATGCAAAACTTAAGAATAAAAATAAAGATAAAAAAAATAAAAAAAAAAAAAAATAACCTTAAACAAAAAACCAGCCGTTGCTTTGGACTAACTGCTTTCTTTTGTTTTGTTAATAATTTTGGTCGAACTTTTTCCAGCAGCAAATCAAAAGATGGTACCGACATACGACAATGATTGCCAAAATCGATCTGAAAATCTGCGAAGATTTTGACATAAATAGTGAAATTCACCATAATTTGCCCTTTGACGATTTATGGGGTGTATACCAAATCCACGTATTCTCGATCTTATTATAGATCTATAAATGAGGCCGTGAGTGCAAAAGTGGTGTAACCCATTTTTTGAAATTTTTTATATTTTTGTCTCGTATTTTTACATTTATATGCATTAAATGTCACCAAAGCTAAAATTTTAATTTCTAAAATATCTAAGCTTTCCAAAAATGTGACTTATACTTCTTGAATCTCAGTTAAAATAGTATGTACTTAAGATCGATTGAAAATAAAAAATATGATAAAAAAGTGGGTTACACCACTTTTGCACTCACAGCCTCAAATATGAACGTGAATTTTAACTAATAAGCTACGACGAACCGCACTTGACGATGGCATTTTCCCAACTAATCGCTTAGCGACGTCGTTGAGTAAATGGCCACCCATCGCTCAGATTCGTCGCTCAGTCGCCCAGTCGCTCGTCGCTCATTGCGTGGCCGAAGCCTTAGACTTACATCTAAAAATTTACAGTTATTTAGGAACAGGCAAAAAATGCCAACATTTTATCAACGAGGATTCGTCATACGTCTTGTTGTGAGATGAATCAAACTTTGAAGTACGACTGAAGCCCCATTCTTGTAAACTAGGGCTGGCCACGATACCCGAAAAGTCTCGGTATCGTTTTGTATTGGGTATCGGAAACAGAAACGATACTGAGACGATACCTGCTCCAAAGCATCAAACTTTTTGGACCGAAATTTACCGATACTCTCGATAGTATCGTTTGGTATCGACAGAAAAAAAAATTGATTTTTGAATATCATTATGAAATTATTACAAGCAAACAATTATTTTTGCAATTAGTTTCTCAAACAGCTCTAACGATTTGGACAACATTTTCACAGTTTTTTAAAATACCCGGAGAGTTCATCTACAAGATAAAGAACGTAGTCGTGCACTTTATTTTTGTGTGCGACTGAAACCAGTTGAGAACGATATCGATACCGATACCGATACTGATACCGATACCGATACCGATACCGATACCGATGCCGATGCCGATACCGATACCGATACCGACACCGATACCGATACCGATACCGATACCGATACCGATACCGATACTAATACCGATACCGATACCGATACCAATACCAATTCCAGTACCGAGACAGACACGAGACTGAGTTATACAAGACCGAGAACAATACCGAGAACGATACCGAAACGATAACCAAATTTTTCGATTTTGACGATACCGAGACGATACTTTCAAAAGTATCTTTTGGTTTGGTATCGTGGCCAGGCTAGTTGTAAACATTAACAGTTGTTTACAGTGACCACTTCATTTTTTTTTTTAACTTTATAAACAAGTGTTTTTTTTTAACTACAGTTATTCCCAACTAACAATTTAACTTGTTTAAGTGTTAATACAAGCTATTTTCTGGCTTGTATAGAAACTTAAACAGACCTTATGCAAATCATTTTGGCTGACATTAAACAAGCTATTTGATTCCCTTAAAACCTGTCATCACAAGTGCTATACAATCAAATTGCTTCCAATCAACTGTGTAATAAGGCCTTAAAAAGGCAAAATATTGCTCTAATAAACGAGTTATTATACGAAAGCAAATGGCTTGTATAATAAGACCTTTGAAAGGCCATATATAGACTTTGCATTAAGGCCTTATAAAAGCAACTCAATGCAGTTGTAGTGAAAAAAAATTTGTTTGCTTTCAATTTTATTTAATATTTATTAATTTTATTGTATCGGTTTATTTTATCCACAGGAGGGGGCTTAAACTGCGTTTTTCTTTGTTCTGAAATGTGAAGAATTTTATTTTATATGAAAAAATGTTACTAACTTACATGACTATTCCGAGGTTTGAACTCACGTCCTTCCGATTACCGATCCAGCGCGCTTTTTTTTTTTTTTTTTTTTTTTTTTTTTTTTTTTTTTATTTTTTTTTTTTTTTTTTTTTTTATCAATATCTTACAACTAACTTACTGGCCCCAGTCGGGCGCTCTAAGTTAAACTAATAACTTAATGCTAATGCCTTTCGGCCTACGAACTATCTTAAAACTAGAATTCTTTCCGGTTTTATTTTTCACCGAGAAGAATTTATAAAAAACTCGGTATCTATGACTTTATTTTTTTGTTTTTTATAAAACTTAAAAACTAATTAAAACTAATTAAAACTAATTAAAACTAACTAAAGCTAATTAAAACTAATTAAAACTACTATAAAACTACTTAAAGCTACTTACAAACTACTTATAAACTACTTACAAACTAGAACAGCCACAGCAAGCATTTTCGTATTTTATATTTTTTTTTTTGTTTTTATTGGTTTTTTAATTTTTTTTTGTGTTTTATAGGTTTTTTTTTTTTTTTTTTTTTTTTTTTTTTTGGTGCCACCCTGACTGTCCCTGCTTAAAACTAAATACCTAAACCTATGTAAGTCGGCCATGGCATAGAAAAATGCAGTCAACTTTTAAATATCCGAAGAAACTTCCTGTTCAGGTTTCAACCACCAGAACTGGTTCTCCTGCTTTACCCTATCTCTTCGGTCCCGATCGGACACAGTCCTACTGAACCGAAGGTGCTCGGCTCCGTATTGTGCGAGGACGTCTCGACTGTAAAGGAGCCGCCGATCTACAGTTCTACGGCCGACGTGGTAGATTAGCGGAACCGCCGCTCTATCCTGGATCAGCCCTCGACTGTCTAAATAGAGAAATGCATCGGGCGGAATAAAGCCGCTTAAACGCACACTCTCGTAATAATCGTTTTTAGGGTAATAAGCCCCAAAAATTAAGCTGTTGGTCGAGGACATTGCTCTCGCAATGTGACCCCGAATAAGCTTCAGCAAGAAATTATCTATCCTGTTTATGTTGGCGCCGTTGTATAGAACCAGGTTGGAATAATAATGTTTGTACTCCGACTCTGGTGTTCTGTGTAATCCAAGGCAGCGTCTAAGACACTGCCTCTCAAACACCCGAATCTTTTCCATTTGAGATGGGGCAACGTTGAACCAAACTGGGCACCCATAGGCAATCATCGGCCGTATGAGGGCCATGTAGCAAATCACCTTTACCCTGCTGTCAAGCCGGCTGCTATAAAACAACCGTTTCGTCAGGGCAAAAGCTCCCCTAGCCCTGGATAGAGCAGCATTTATATGTCTGTCGAAATATAAATACTGATCCATCCAGATGCCAAGGTACTTTACTACACTTTTACTCGCCAGTGGCTGTCCATTTGGACCTACGATCACCAGCTTACGCCAGTTCTTTCTCGTATCCCTTGTGGCTCCACGCAACGGAGTCCTAAACAAGATAGTTTCTGATTTCTGAAAGTTGATTTTCAACTTCCAGTCATCGCAATATCGCTGAATCTTTTCGAAGTCACGCTGCAAAAGAATTCTGATGACCTCGACTTTTGGAGCTGTTCTGTACGCAATTAGATCGTCGGCATACGCAATTGCCTGAGTTAGACTACTTATCAGATCGCTGGTGTAAATGCTGAATAGAATCGGCGAGTTGACCGCTCCCTGCTGAAGACCATTTTTAATATTAAAGGTTGTGGCAGAAGTCACATTGCCACTCTTGACAACAAACTTTCTACCATTGAGCATATCATAAAGCATATATAATAGTGGTTTACTAATGCCAAGTCTGGTCAGCTTTATATAAAGACCCTCTAGCCATACGGTGTCGAAGGCCTTCTCCAAATCAACCAGACAGGCACCCGTACACTGCTTTTTAGATTTGTTCCATTGGACATCAGAAACGAGTTTAGACGCGGCATGAATGGTGTCATGTCCCGCCTTAAAACCGAACTGATTGTCCGGTATGATATTATTGTCCTCTGCCCACTTAGACAGAGCTCTATTGATAACTTTTTCGAATACCTTGCTGATACTCGGAAGAAGACTTATCGACCGGAGATTCGCCGGATTGGAGTTGTCCTTTCCCTTTTTCGGGAGAGGATGCACCACAGCTGTCTTCCACCGCACTGGATAATATGCATTATTCAGAGCGTTGTTAAACAGTGTGGTATAAATGTCTACAGCTTCTTGTGGTAAATGTCGAAGTACAACGTTGGATATGCCATCGACTCCTGCTGACTTCTTCTTCTTTAATGAATCGAAGATGAGCTGAAGTTCCACCTTCGTAATTAACAGGGAACTGGGCCCATTTCGCTCGGCGATTATGGCGTTTGCCAAATGATCTTCATTGAACCCGGTGAAACCGAGGTTCTCTGATCGCCATTGCGTGATGTCATTCCGAAGGTAGAAGTGATGGAGCAAGGCTCTGTTCTCCAGGTCATGGTTCGGGCGAATGCATGCATTCACCTTATACACTTGCTGGAAAGCAGCCCCCACAGCCTCCACTTTCTCCTGCGGATCTTCGACAATAAAGAGGTCATCGTCCAAGACGGCGTCCTCTGGATCAATTCCTGCTGTCAGAAGTACGTCTCTGTTTTCTGTCGTTCTCTGGAGCTTAAGACACGGAAGGTCGTTCTGATCGTTCCTTCTAAATATCTTGTTAATTTGGGGAAACATACTCGGGTCTCTAGAATTAACAGCCCGAATTTTGTTATCCCAATACAAATTAATCGACAACCGATAATTTTCCTTAATAAGCTGGTTGATGTTCTTGATCGACGACTTCAGCGTCCTAATCTCCAGATTGTGTGGGTCAGTAAATCGTCTGTACAAGAGTTTGAGTCTTGTCAGCAGTCCACTTTTTTGTCTATGTAATGCGTCAATGGTCGTATTCCGGTACATGTCGGTTGCGTCCCGTTGTTTGTACTTTGGTATCGTTCTGTCCATCGTTCGTTTGATTGTCTCGTCCATTTGTTCAAGGTATTGGTCTATTTCGATATTTGTCAAATTCCTGTCATTTGGTGGGGATATGTTATTCGAACTGATTTCGCTCGATAAGGCGTTGGTAAAGCGTGGCCAGCGCATCTTACTGTAATTGTAAGTATGCACAGGCACATACTCATCCAACTCCACGAGGTCGTTCGGAAGCTGTATTACGGCGGCGAGTCCGCAGTGGTCACTGTCGTACTCGATCGTTCGTAAACAGTTTCTTGATCTTTGACCCACAGTGTCCGTAATTGTCAGTCTTGAGTCTATTAGCAATAGATCCAGATAGGCACCGCTTCTTGGAAACGATGGCCGATCCGTAGCCAGCAGGTCGACACGATATTCAGTGTTATATTGACTCATCCAGTTAAAAAGATGAATACCTCTTGGATTCTGTATTTGATTTCCCCAATCTAGGTGTTTGGCATTCAAATCACCGGCCATGAGAAAGTAATTTTCTTCTAAGCTCAAGCGTAGACATTCGAAAAGTTTTTCAAGCTCTGTCATAAAATCAGTTGGCTGAGGACATTCCGGTGCATAAGCCGCGATCACATACATTCGCTTCCCCTGTTGGAGAGGAATGCACACGATGCACGCCTCTAACAACCGAAATCTGCGCAGATCACTATTATATATAACTTTATGATTAATGCCTTTTCGTATGAAGATTGCGACGCCTCCCCCTTGAGTGGAGTTAGGTCGATCTCTTCTAACGATATTGTAATTGTTGTTAGTCAACTTATGTTTCTGGTTCAGCTTAGTTTCGCTGGCCATAAACACATCTGGACTTTGGTCTTTCAACAATTGGAAAAGATTAGCTCTACGTTCGGTCCTAATCAGTGAATTTACATTCACAGCAAGGATCCTAAGAGGCCTCTCCGACAGCGCGCCTTTAACCTCTAAAATGCGATGGGCCAGGCAAAACAGAGTAGAGATGATCTACCCTAGCCGCCTGCTCACTTATCTGTTTCTGAAGTCCTGTCAACTGGCTTTGAATTGCCAGCAACATGCTTCTAATTTCGGCCTGAGCGTCCGGAGCCTTAGGCACGAGGGCCGGTTGGGCTACCTTAGCTGCAGGCTGTACCGTTTTTCCCCTTCCTGCCGCCATTTGGGCGTAGGAAATTTGGGGATTGACGGGCGTTGCTGTAGGAGCACGCGTTGATGGGCGTATCTCTGCTGCTGTCTGCCTGGCCACTTTGTTGGTGCGAATTTGCTGAAATGCTGAGCAACCCCGATAGTTAGCAGGGTGCCCCTCCTTTCCGCAAAGTGCACATTTAAGCTGGGTCATGTCTTCGACCCGTTCCTCTCCGAGCTTGCACTCTCCCTTAATGTGGTTCTCACCACACTTCACGCAGCGTGACTGCATTTCGCAGTTTGCTGCAGCGTGGCCGAACCTTTGGCAGCGCATGCATTGAAGCATGTCACCGCGTCTCTTTAATTTATCCCAAGTTACAACCTGGTAGTTGAGGACGGAGATACTCCTCAAACTATCCAGTTTGCTGCTGGGCGAGAGCTGAACTAAGAAGAACGGCAAAGACCGCTTCTCCCGTCTGGCTCTGACTGTAGAGAACGGCTTGACCCCGATAAACTCGAGATCGCCGCTCGCTTTTTCACGGAGCTCATCAAAGAGCACCTTTGGTTCCGTGCAGGAATCTATGCCCTTCAAGAGGACCGTTTGACATTTATCCACTTTGGGGGTAAAACTGAAGAACTCAGTCGTGGATTCCTTTAATAAATTTTTAATAATTTTATGTTGCGCCACTGTGGAGCAGTGAATCGCATGCCTATCCTTGCTTAATCTTTTAATAGTAAAATTTTGGCCTATGGCCGACTTACATAATTCAATGGTATCCTGTAACTCCATCTTGTAAGTATTGATGGGTGGCACCTTTTCTTTATTTTTCCTGGTAGGCTGTGGCTGCTGCTGGTGTTCATTTTGCTGCTGCTGCTTCTGTTGTTGATGTTTCTGCTGCTGTTGGTTCTGCTGCTGTTGGCTCTGCTGCTGTTGGTTCTGTTGCTGCTGTTTTTGATTTTCTTCTTGTCGGCTCTGTTGTTGTTGCTTTTGTTTTTGTTGCTGCTGTGGCTGTTCGGTTTGCAGCTGTTGTTTCGGCTGCTTCTGATGTGGCAGCTGTTCTTGTAGCTGCTGCGCTGGCAAGTTTTGTTCTTGGTGGAGTGCTGCTGGTTGCCGCTCTTGACTTTGGGCCCCTTTCTGAGGCGCCTGTTGTTCCTTCTTTTGCTCGCGCTCCAGTATTTCCCTTTCGCGGCGAGCTTCTTGCTTTGATTTTAGCTTCAAAATCAGGGGCGCAAGGATGGCATTAAGGCGTTCCATCTCCCCTTGAATGGCACCAATCTGCTGGCTGATGGCCTTCTCTTCATCATCATTCTGCTTTGGCGCCGCGTCACCTTCGTCTGCGGACGCCTCTGGTGTGGAGAGATCGAGGATGTTACTATCTCCCGTCGTCGTAAACATTCCCTCTCCCCCTTCGGACATATACTCTATCTCTTCGTCGGAGTGTGAAGAGTTGAGTTGCCGATCTATATTGGCTGCTGCTGTTGCCATGGCTGATGCAGGCGCCCCTCCCCCCCCAGCTGGCAGCTCTGCTGGAGTGGTGGTAGAGCGCCGCTTCACCAAGTTCGGCGCACATCTTATTTTCCTCCTTCGCTTTGCGGTGATATCGGCTGATGCTGCCGTTGCTGTTGATGTCGTGGTTGCTGGTGCCGTTGCTATGACATCTTTCGATGTCCCCGCTACTGGTACCGCTGGACCTTTAGATCTTGTTGCTGGGCCACCTTTCGGTGCGCCCGCACTTTTCTTCTTTTCCATTTCTTTGTTGTCCCAGTAAATAATATTTTCCACTTCTCTGTTGTGAAAAAAAGCAGATAAAACACTAATGCCCGGCTGGGATTCGAACCCGTGACCCTTGGGTTGACGGTCCGCCACCTCTTCCTCTGAGCTATTGCGCTAGTTGGAAATAGCTAAGCTAAACTTTTACTTGACTAAGTCACTCCGATAAAATTACTTTTAAATAACTGCGGAAGCCAAAAACGTCTGAACACCTCCACAGTACGAGATCGACTGGCCAATCCAGCGCGCTACCTACTAGGCCATCTCCAATTCTGAAGAGTCATGTTCAAATTTTAATGAGTTGATACACTTGACGCATACTTCACAGCCTGTACAATTTTACCATCAAGAAATGAGTAGTAAAGGCTATGTGTTGATTTTATAAAAAAAACCTAATTCGATTTTCTTTAATCTTGGTATGCACTTTTTTTTGTTTTAAGTGTGAATCAATTGATTCTTGAAGTATTTGAAAACATACATACAATGTACAAGATCCTTCAAGTCTTTAACATTTTTCATACATTCTTATGACAAGAACTTTGAAAATAAATGAGTAAATGATTTTAAAATATCACACGTTATACTTCCATTTCTATTGAACCAAAATTTTGATTATAAATTTTCTGACCGTTTGAAAGAAAAACTTAAACCCTTACAATTATTGTTCATCTCGTCTTTATGTTTTGGGTAAACATTTATTTGTTTACATAAAATTAGCTTTAGAAACAACTTGAATTATAAAAGCAAGTACCTGCGATTCGTTCATGCTTAAATTTAACATCTGTCACAAGCAAAACGAAATAGTTCGCGAAAGAAAGCAATAATTTGTTAAATTTTACTACTAACATTTTATAAAAACTAAATACTTCCTGACAGAGGGACACAGCTGTCACATCCAAAACGAAATAGCTCACGAAAGAAGGCAATCATTTGAATAAATGTGCTACACACATTTTATAAAAACCATATATTTCCTTACAGAGGGCACCATCTATGCATCTGTCAGAAGCAAAACGAAATAGCTCATGAAAGAAGGCAATCATTTCTAAAAGTTTGTTATTACCATTTTATAAAAAAGTATTTTTTTTCTTACAGAGGACAACATTTGTCAATCTGTCAGAAGCAAATCGAAATAGCTAACGAAAGAAGGCAATCATTTCTAAAAGTTTGTTACCAACATTTTATAAAAACTTTATATTTCCTTACAGAGGGCAACATCTGTCACAAGCAAAACAAAATAATTCAAGAAAAAAGACACATTTTAATAGGTTTGCTTAAAACATTTTATTATATCTTTCAAAATAAATTACATACAAATCAGAATAACTAAACAAAACATAGTAGTTGTTAATGATTTAATACCGAATTCCTTATAACGATATCATAACGATTTTTTGGTTGGAAGATATTTGCAAGAAAATCAATTTTTTTTTTTTTTTTTTTGGGATTGTGCGTGTGCCATTTTACAGTAGATTTGAGGCAAAAAATAAACAAAATTATGTACATACAAACAAACTCATAACAAATATTCAAATCTGCAATCATTTTTCTTGCGTAGTTCGGCTAGATTAAAAACAAATATATTTACGAGAAAAGCTTGCAAAGATAAACAAAAATAGTTGTGCAATTATTTAAGTAAAAAAAAACAACACGAACTCATACAAGCAACACATCATTCGAGGAACACTTTGGCGAGCGCGCGCTTTATATCGTCAATCGACGTTCATTTAATATTTTGATAACTTCTTATTAATTATTCACTATTTTTTGATAAATACGTCTTTTAATAATTATTTGTTTTTAATCTATTGATATAAATGACGAACACTTTCGAATATTTGTTAAGCCCGCTGCAGAATACTTTCAACTAAAGAGAAATGTCAAATCTTGATGCTGGGTCGGGTGTTACAAGTTTATTTAAGCAAGCCGTACACAAAATATTTGTATTTACTTTCAGTAAAACAACTTGGACAGGCCTTAAACAGGCCTTTTCATACTAAAGTATACAAGTCTTGTATACAACTTGCCAATCTCAATTTAAAAGTCATTAAACAGGCTATTATCAAAAATTAAATTGAAAAACGGTTAGCTTGAATAATAAAGCCTAATATTAGTTCTATGCGAGCTATAGTTTACCAAATTCAAAAAATAGGACCTTATACAAGTTAAATTGAAAGTTGGGTTTGGCAATCCTAATGTAGTCCTTTGTGTGGTGAAGAGTTGGTGAACTGCTAAACACGGTGGAGAAACCGTTATATGCATAAATATTCGTTTGTATTGTCGTATGGATCCAAGAAAGTGACGGAACAGATGCTGATGCCATCTTTTGGGCATATTTTCGGTGCCTCGTATATATGGAAATTCTTATACAAGTAAAATAATACACTCGATCAGGTCACTAGTCCGACCTATCAATGCTAAGATTTGTTGAAAACGGTATTGACCTTCATCCATGGCTTGTGCAGTCTCCATATGATCTGAACCAAATTTGACACCTTTGAGGAATATTAAAACGGAACATCCAAAAGCATCCCCCAACCTTAAAAGAGATGTTCAAAAATATTTTAAATCAAGAATAGAAAAAAAATAAGTTCAGCTCTAAGTTGATACGAAACTTTCATAAAAGGATAGCAGCAGTCTTAAAAGTCAAAGGTGGTAACACTAAATATTAACTTAATTGAATAAGGTATATTTCTAACGATACTTCATACTCCGTTTCTTTTATTTTATACTTCCTGTTTAAACTATGGCATCTTCTTAGGGATGCCAAATACTTTTGACTGTATGTTTACTCTCATATTACTGTCTAAATTTTTATTGGTGTTTTCATAACCTATAGGTACTGAAAATTTTACTATGAAACTAATTCAAAATTTCAATTGACTTTTCAAATCTTGGAAAAGAGGGTTCAAAAACCTTGCAGAGACTTTCAACTCCAGACTACAAATTCTCATTTGATCCTTGTCATTCAGCTTGACATCCGATTTTACTATGTCTATACGTCTAAATTGAATCCTTTGCTCCTGGTTCAATTGGCGTCAAAAAACAACCTCTTCCTCTACCGCCTACTCTATCCTTTAGTACCTAGTTGAACTCTTATTTAAGTTATATATTGCACCCCCATTTTATAACATACCATCACAGGTTCCCGATCAATCAAATCGATTGACTTCTCCCAGAGGACACATGTCTATATGTAGATATAAACATAGCTATACCTACACTCTCTTCCTCTCACGCTTTGTTTTTTACCCGCATAAAGGATAACATAACCCCGTTTGTTGTTGGCCAGGCGATAAATCGAAGTACTCATTGACGGTTGGTCGTTGGAATTAATAAATTTCCAACCCAAAAACAAGAAGCATATTCTCTGGACAGCAAAGCCTTGTCCAGTGCTACCACTACCACATACCTATTCATACATTACACACAGAGTGTGACGTATGCATCTACACCGCATATACATCGCAAGAAATAAATTTTATCCATATTTCACAATAACATGGATTTTCAACGCGAGCACCAGAGGAGTCTTCTTTTTTTCCCATTTTTGTTTTTAATGCTTTGTTGAAAAAATAAAACCCACAACAAGGATACACTCTACAAAAACTATTTCCACAATAGGGTGGAGTGGTTTATGTGTTGTTTGCGTTTGTTGCTCCTGCTTGCATCATCAAAACAGATTTTTCCTTATTTTTTGGTTCTCGCAATTGTTTTGCATGCGGGATAACAACGCAAAAAAAGGACAAACAAGAGTCTCCACTCGATGTGCTGCACTACAAATCACTAGAAGTCGATATGAAACCCCGGCCCCATCTTCTTTCTCTGTGTATAGGAATGAATATGTAGATGTAGCCGACTTGAATGTGGATTTGGATGTCAGTTAGAATATCCTATATAGAATCAATGACGGGGGTGTTTTAAGGACGAAGAGCATTCACAGTCGTATATTTTAAATCTTCAATAACCACTTAATTTCCTTTAGGGATAGTCTTCTATACTGGTTGTCTGTTCAAACGCATACGTATAACCCAGTAAGGACCTGGGAAGAATTGAATGCACTATACCTACTTGAAAAGAAGAGCATAGTCTGAATACTAACCACAACCGCCCGAGGGAAAAGAATACACTTATACACCAGGATACGGACTGCCTCATCTGCTCATTCCTTATAACCATGGAATCAATTTATTTTCGGTCTCTGCGAACACTAAATTGGGATTCTATGTAAATTTGATTACCAACCAAAACCAACCAGCTATACCCAACCTCCTGCATCAGGACCATCAACTCAACTCCTACTCTTACACATTGAATTGTTGGTCTCTTGTGTAGGTTTGCTTTTCTGCTTGTAAATAATGATAAATGCCTCAGTTTCGTCCTTGTACAGTACAGTTGGGAGTCTCTTAAAATTCAAGGATCGATTCGCGGTTTATTGGAGAAAGACGAAGAAGAATCCGACTGCAACTTATAGAAGCCGGTTGTGGGATGAGATCTTGGCTTTTATTTTTGCTTCACAATGCAAATGTCCGATAACATCTTGTTGAAATTTTCCAAATGGTGACATATTTCATTCGCATCAATATGGTTTCGGTTTGGTTATGGAGAAAGTGTGTTGAAATTATTCTTGCACCGAAGTTGAAAACAAACTTTTGTTCGAAAATATTCCTCACAGTTGAAAATGGTAACTTGTATTAGTGTCGAGAAACTGAATGGACGAGAGGATTTTTTCCGTTTTACTATCTTTTTTTTTCTGGCAAAGAGCATTTGAGGTACATACATATATACCTATGCCTATATAAATCTTCTCCCCCTTATCTTAAACTTTGTGGTCAGGGGAGTTGAAAGAGCAATTTACATATCCTTGATGCCTGCATAGCTAGTGATACTGCTCGCCTGATGGTGCAGCAAACATTTGTACATATACATACATATATGTACGGTTCTTATATATACCTTATGTAGGTATACATATATATCAAATTGCCAAGAGTTTAATCGAATTCAATTTTGAGGGAAACAGGTCGGTTAAGAGCATTTATAGTTTGACGTTGTTTGTTGGAACTTAAAAAAAAATAGAAAATTTATAAAAACCTCTTCAAAAAATTTTCTAGGTACATATGAGTGGGAAGTTTATTTACACTCTGTGCTGTGCTGATGCTGAGTGTTTCGGAGTTCCAGAAGGTGATAGGCGACAATCTCGGGAGTGGCAAATATTATGTGAAATGTGTTCCACTTTGAAATTAGTTTTGAATGTCAAACCTCATGCGCAGCGGTTAGGGATAAAGTTTATGTATCTACATTATATTTACCAATATTTTTGTTATGCTTTTAATGTTGAAATCGATAATTTTTGTTTAAGGAAGTTCTAGGTACATGTTAGACTTCTTACTTACTTACTCTAGATGGCACTCACATTCCAGGGTGGACTACGGCCTCAACCAACAAGCCCCTTCAGCCAGCTCGGTCTCAAGCTAGCTGCCTTCAATTACACACTCCAAGTTGGTTGAGGTCGTTCTACACTTGGGTGCGTCACCTAAGGTGGGGTCTTTCTCTGTGGCACAGACCATCAGGGGTAGATTCGAAGATTCGTCGGGGTGGTGCGTCGTCGGTGTCCATACGCTACACGTGTCCCAGGAATATCAGCCACTTTATTTTCATTTTTTTGACCAGGTTGACATCGCTGTAAAGCCCTATCTCTCTATCAAGAGATCAAAAGATCACCCAAGAACACCCGAAGAATTTTCCTTTTAAAGTACCCAAGCAGATTCTCATCCGTTTTGGACAGGGTCCATGCTTCTGCCCCATACAGCAGGACCGGTACGATAAGGGTAGGTCTCCTCGGTTCTTTCAGAGCGGACTTAACTTTGACCTCGACACTGCTGTCATTTTGCGATGTAATAGTGGAGACAAAGTCCTTGAATGTCATCATGACGACTTAGAAGTTTTGCCTATCCATCGTGACGTCTTGTCCTCATTAACAGCTAAACCCATTTTCGCCACATTTGATTCAATACTTGCAAACGCACCAGTAAAAACTCGCTTCATTCTCCCAATGATGTCAATATCATCTGCATAAGCAAGTAGTTGAACAGAAATTTGAAAAATTGTACCTCTGTTGTTGACTTACAAGTTGCCTACAATTGCTTTTCTCCACATCAGAGGGTTCGGTGGTTTTCCGACTAACTTACTTACTTGGTGGCGCTACAGTCCGGGGTGGATCAGGGCCTCAACCAACAAGCTTCTTCCAGCTGGCCCGGTTTCTAGCTACCTGTCTCCAGTTTCGCAAGCCAAGTTGGTTGAGGTCCTCTTCCACTTGCGTGCGCTACATTTTACGCTGTCCACCTCTACTGCGCTGTCCCACGGGGTTGGATTCAAAGACTTTCCGGGCCGGAACATTGGTGTCCATTTGCTCTAGGTGACCCAGCCATCTCAGTCGTTGATTTTCACTTTTGTGGCTAGGTCGGTGTCGCTGTACAGTTCGTTGTTGGTTGTTGAATCTTTTTCTCCATCCCCCATCTATGCAGACGGGACCAAAAATTACTCGGAGAATTTTCCTCTCAAAACAGCCTAACGCGTTCTCATCCACCGTTAACAGTGTCCATGCCTCTGCACCATATATCAGGACGGGGGTGATAAACTTCTTATACAGGGACACTTTAGTTGCTCGAGAGAGGGCTTTGCTTCTCAATTTCCTTCTTAGCCCAGAGAAACAGGGATTGGCTGAGTTTATAGTAGACCCTAGGTAGACAAAGTCTCTGACCACCTCAAAATTATAGCTGTCTATAGTGACGTTCTGTCGAATCGTCGATGTTGGGTGTTCTTTCTTTTTGTTTTGCTTTCATTCACCGTTAACCCCATCTTCTTGGCTTCCTTCTCAATACTGACGAAAGCTCCGCTGACATCTCGCTTTGTTCAATTATGCGAGTAATTGGGTGGACTTTTGAAAAATTGTGCTTTTAGTGTTGACGTGAGAGTTTTACTCTTTTCTTTCAAGAACGATGTTGAAGAAGTTGCATGACAGCTCGTCGTCTTGCCTAAAGCCTTTTTTGACATCAAAGGTTTTGGTGAGGTCTTTGCCGACCTTGATGGAGCAGCGTGCATTCTGTTCTCAATCGTCATCCTGCACAAACATACGAGTTTGGCAGGGATGCCAAAACTAGACATTGCTCTATATAGAAGTCTCTGTAGATGCTGTCATTGTCATGGGCATCGATTTGTAACTCCAGGGTTTTTTCAAAGATCAGCCGTAGTGCGAATATTTGGTCGATGGTGGACTTCCCTGGTCTAAGGCCACACTGATATGGACCTATCAGGTTGTTGACGAATGGCTTCAGGCGTTCACAAAGTACGACAGAGATATTAAGAAGACTGATGCCTCTGTAGTTGGTTCAGTTCAGAGGATCGGGCAAACAATGCTGAGGTTCCATTCATCGGGCATGTTTTCCTCTGACCATATTTTACAGATGAGCTGGTGCATAATCCTAACCAATTCATCGCCAGCCACTTTGAATAGCTCAGCCGCAAGGCCGCTGCTCCAGCAGCTGTATTGGACTTAAGTTTAGATATAGCTATCTTCACTTCGTCAAGATCGGGTGAAAGGAATTGTTGGCCTACGTCGTCATCCAGGTTGAAGGGTGCAATCTGTTATCCCATTTTTCATATCCTCAGCACCGACTGCGATTCTACCACGATGTTCCCCTGATCATCCTTGCAGGCTTCGGTTTGGGCCTTGTAACCCAGGGAGGCTCTCTTTACTTTTTGGTTAAACTTTCAAACTTCATTCCTGCAATGGCATCCCTCTATTTCCTCGATTGCGTGCTTCTCATGCTCTTTCTTTTTCCTTCTGAGAAGCTTGTGTTCCTTTCTCTTCTTCTGCTCGTAAACCTTGCGAGCAGCTCTGGTCCTTCTATGCAGCTCCACTTTGTATGCCTGTTGTTTGGCTGCATGTATTTTTCGGCATTCTAGGTCGAACCAGGGGTTTCGCTATGGTGGTAGTGCGAAGCCCAGCATGTCAGCGGAGGCATCCTTAATAGCCTCTTGGCAGTTCTGCCACTGGTTCTCGATACTTGCAGTTGGTGACCGTCCGACGTTAAACTTCCTCACAGTATTTCCCTGCTTTGGCTTTGGTCTGGATATCCGTAGCATTACCTCGGCTACAACGAGGCAGTGGTCCGACTTTGACGAAACAACGAGATTTCTCCATCGCCATCCTGCACAGGCGGACGAATTTGACAGGGATGCCAAGATGCAACATAGCTCTGTATAGTTGTGTGTTTATTGATTTGAAACTTCTGTTTTTTTTTCCAAAATTTGTCAGAGTATGAACTTTTCTTCGACTGTTGATTTGCTGGGCCAAAAAAACCGCACTGATAAGGGCCGATCAGATCGTTAAAATACGGTTATAAGCGATCACACAGTACAGATGACAGGAATTTTGGCCATCTTAGCCTTTTAGAAGACTTCAAAAGTGTTGTTTCCCAGATCTTTAGCACAGGCTGTGTGTTTACCACCATATTCCCACTCTCATTTTGGCAGGCTTCCGTTCTGGCCTTGTTACCCTGGCTAGGTTGCCTCCCTCTTCGGTAGAGCTTTTGAACATCCTCCCTGCTGGCTACAGTCCTCAATAGACTCAACCGCCCACTTCGCATGCTCTCTCTTTTTCTCCTGAGAATTTGGCGTTCCAACCTTCGTTTTTGCTCGTAGAACTCCTGAACTGCATTCTCAGCACCTATGATTCTTTTCACGGCATCCGCTCGTTGTTGTGGCGTCATGGATATCCGCCTTCTTACCAACTACCAAGAAGTGATCCGAGTCTATGTTGGCATCACATAACGTTCGGACATCCATAGGATACTGGAAGCATGTCTGGCGTCTATCGCAACATGATAAATCTGGTTTGCGCTTTGTAATATTTTTAACAGGTGCATAAGCGTCTTGCGAAAATTCAACTGTAAAGCTCCGCTGGTCAAAGTATCGTACCAAAGATTGAACGGAGCTGCCGCTCGATATTTTTACTGTTGCCATGTCTTTCTCTAGGAGTACCTATATTCCCGACAACTTCTTTGGTTATTTGGTATAATTCCCTCATATCTCCGCATTTTCTGCGAGACCTTATGTATTTGCTAGGCAATACTCGCTTAGTTATTAAGCCTTTCGTTTTCTATCCCAGGTGTCTTGTGATATCCATAAGTCTCTAAATCTCGTCCATTTGGGAACAATTTCGGATCCAGCCTCCATAAGAAACACCTTTTTGAATTCCGTTTAGTGACGAAACCTTGTCGTTAAGGTTGGTGACATAGTTACGACCTACAAAAAATTTTGGCTTCATTTGAAGCATTCGTATTGAATTTCGAGCTCCTTGCTGCATCCTGTCACTGTAGTTGGCTCGTCATCGTATCCTGAGACTCATGAAAAACAAATGGTGGTCGCTTCCCAAGTTGGTATTTTTAATACTTCAAACATCGCACAATTTGGTTTCAGTTTGACCATTCGGATGTACCCATGTGGTTTTGTTGCAAGTCTTATGTTTAAACTTAGTCCCACCTAGTAAAAGACTATTACCGTTACAAAAGTCAACCTGCAAATCGCCATTATCATTCCTTGACCCCAAGCCATTTTTTTCCATCACGCGTTCCAGACCGTAGTAGTCTGATTCGACTTGAGCATTGAGATCTCTCAGTATGATGTCGGCTCTTGAAGCACCTCTGTAAACCAAGTTATACCAAGTGAATTATTGTGACGTCACGATTTTTTGAACGGAACTTTGCCGAGGAAGTAAGGTTACGCCTCGTTTCTTCGTTCAACATAATTTCGTCACAATGCAGCCTTTGGCCACCCTCTCTGATTTGGTACGTATTTGGTTACCAAAATTAGCATTTGCACATCTTGAATGACTTCTTCTAACTGTTGATTCATTTATTATTATGGTGCCTTGTCTTATTTGCAGCTGGTAAGGAAGATGCAGCATCCTCAAATCAAATCTACTAGTCTACTAGCATCTTTCAGGCGGAAGGTCACGCCATAGCGAAATGCGCAGATCGTAATCTCGAAAGAAATTACCGAAACCAAAACATTGCCATTATGTCAGACAGCCAAGCCGCACTCAAAGCGCTGAGCTCTTACACCATCAGCTCGAAGGTAGTTTGGGAGTGTGTGAACAGGCTTAATGTCCTTGGCAAAAACAACAGTGTCACACTTCATTGGGTACCTGGTCACGTTGGTGTCCAGGGAAATGAAGAAGCAGATTCCTAAGCGAAGATAGGGGCAAGTACTCCCTTAATGGGGCCTGAACCCTATTGTGGCATAGGAAAAAATGTGATAAAAACAAAATAAGAGAACAAGAGGAGGTTAAAAGATCCAAAAAACTGGAAAGAACTCCCAAAGCTGAGGCAGGCTAAACAATTGCTTGGTAACTACAACCGAACACGTTTTAAAGACTGCATCAACCTAAGTAGGAACAACCTAAGAAAAATAACTGGTCTCCTAACTGGCCACTGCAGACTAAATAGACACCTAAACATTCTTGGTCTAGTAAGCAGTCCAACATGCAGATTCTGCTGCGCACAGGAGGAAACACCAGACCATATATTGGGAAAATGTGACGCAATCATGCATCAAAGGAAAAAACACCTGTGACACTACCAGGTGGAAGAGGGTGAACTTTCCTCTCTATAAAAGTCCTCCAAATACTCAAATTTCTGAGAGAAATTAAGGTGGAGGAAGAACTGTAAGATGAGAAATCTCATCCAGTTTTTAGGTGGGGGCACAATAGATCTTAAGGTCGCAGTGCGACAACCCCAATTTTTCATTCATTCATTCATTCATTCATCCTCAAATCTGGTTTGCGGTATACTGCAGCCGAAGCAGCAGAAGGATTCTCCATGTTTTCAATTCTTAAAAATAGAAAAATATTTGAGAAGATTGACCAAAACGACTTAAAAAAGTAAAACATAACTCAGTCCCAAGGGCTTTTGCCTGTTAGACAGACAGAGCTGCAAGAGCCACTCTTTGTCTTCCGTAATGGCAAACTTCATCAAAATCTAAAGTTCGTTTTTTTTACAAATGCATACCTTTCCATATACATCGCAATTAACATTAAACCTTTATCGCAAGTAAAAAAAAAGAACAGAAACTTGAGTTCGATATTGAACGGGCTATTAACATGCCTGTTATAATGGTATCGCACGTGAAAGAATAATCAAGTGATTTTCATTGAAGTCTGAAAAATAATTAAAAACAAAAAAAAAATTTTCAAATTGAAAAAAAAAAAACGCTTCATTTTTTTCTAATTAGGACGTTTTATTCTGCAATGGATTTACATTTAGCTAATTTATTAATTTATTCCCTC
Organism: Dasysyrphus tricinctus; assembly: GCA_963921185.1. Lineage (NCBI taxonomy): Eukaryota > Metazoa > Arthropoda > Insecta > Diptera > Syrphidae > Dasysyrphus > Dasysyrphus tricinctus. The sequence continues at coordinate 46,989,370 of OY992533.1, read as the reverse complement.
TTCCCACAAAAAAAAAAACACCGTGAAACATAAATTCAACTCTTTTTTAAATTTTGAAATGCCATGAAAATTAAACAAAACACAAAAACTGATTAAAAGCTCACTAGAGAGTTGAGCTATTCGAGGACTTTTATGGAATATTTTTCAAGCGCCATTTAATTAATATTTTACCAACAAATATTCCTCCACCACCAACACACTTTTTCTGCGCGCTGAATTGTTAAACAATATTCTGTTTGCTCTAGGTGTTTTTTTTTTGTTGTTGTTGCAAATGACACTTGAAAAGGCCGGATGGGGTATTCTCAAATGAGTTTAGCTTGAGCTTGAGAGCAAAAGGATATACTATACAGTATGCATAGGTAGATACAAACCAAAAGGGATTCAATTTTAATATTCTCTTGAACAGCACACATATGAATACATATACTTTTTAAATAAATATAAAAAGCCCCTGAGACGCTAGACATGATGATTTTTATGTGTTTCTAAATTTAGACATAATTTTAAAAATTTGAGGAACTTTAATAAAACTCTCAAATTTAATTAAATCCAATATTGAGATCTAATAAAAATGAGAAAAATGTGAAGGCAGTTTTGAGGATGAGAAATGTTTTATTTCCATTAATAGTCCAGTTTTGTTGAGGGGTTGCCTGAAAGTTTGGGAGCAATTTTGAAAAAAAATGGCATTGTAGCAAAACTTTCGTAAAAGTGTACTTTACAGTTTAAGGTTATCTATGTATCTATTATAGTATATATGTATAATAAGATAAATTCGTCGGTATAAAGCCTAGTTTACAAGTTCCTGTGCAAAAATCTATGCAATTATTTTCGCATGTCAAAAATTATTGAGATAAAATACAAAATTTTCTTTTTTGCATGATTGGTATACAGTTTAATGTAAATAGGAGCCGTTGCTGTCATAGAACTACAAAACAATACGGCAATTGTTTTGCGTGAGATAAAGTAAGGTGAATAAAAAAATATTTACACTTCCAAACAAAAAAATATACTCACCAAACACCATATTTTGCATGCAAATGGTTTTTGCATTCAAGATTTATTGTTTTCCATTTTTAGGCATATAATTTACTAATAAGGGGTTAATTAATGACTCAATGGGTGGCTTAGGCACCCACTGCGCCTGAAATATTATACAAAAGTAAGCACAGAATAGGTGGAAAATTGTTTTGAAAAATTTGATTTTTCTTTTGCATGGGAACTGCAAACTATGCTTAAACGTCAAACATTTATTATTTTTGCGCAAAGCTCACTCCTAAGAAAAATAGATTCTTCCCATATGATAATCTCCTCAGTGTATATAAGTCTCAATTTGTCGATGAACTGACATTAACTCCAAGCCTAAAGGTTTATCTTCATCAGTAGAATCTCTTAGGTAACCTTTTAGACGTTTCAATGTCAAAAAAGTCCTTTCCGGTGTGTGCGTGTTAAAACCGTTAGAGTCACAAAAATTTTAAGAAGCTTTTGTATATGAATCATAATGTGCATGGCATTTTTTCTACCATGCCATGCATTCAGCCTTTAAACTTTAAATTGTCACGATTCAATTTTTTTTTCGTAAATTGAAGTTTTCTTTTTTATATTTTTGCTCATTTTTGCCAAGAATTGAGGGAATCAGAATCTCTCTTTTTAACCTGACCTAAAAAATCATCATGGTATGTAGGTGTTCACTATATTCATTAAAAATTATGTAGTACGTGAGCTAAATTAAATAAAATTAATTAATAACTCAGAAATTTGAGTACAAATTTCATACATACGTAAATGGAAAAGAATGACTTACAAATGCATTTCTCAAAAATTTCGGGGAGGGGGGGGGGGGTAGGATCACATGGCTACGGCTTTGGTTGTATTAGAACCTTCATCGAGTAAAGAACTCAAATAAGGAATAAATATTATCTAACGAAATGGCTCTTCTTATTATTTCTTCAATATTTTTCACACTTGGCTTTGACAGCTTACAAGTACATGTCCCCTCAGACATTTCTTATAGAATTCGAAAAGCTCTTTTGGAATTTTCATTTTGTCACCTAGTATCTTTAGTGTTCACACCGTCATCCAGGGGCACGACTGAGAAATCAATCCACTTCAAAAAATTTACCTTAGAAGCATTCCTTGACATAGAAGAGGCCTACATGTCATATCCTTAAATTATCATGTAAATGAACAACGCTTAATATTTAATAATTATAATGTATATTTGTCTCATTCATTTAAACACTATTGTCTCATCTTTCATTTTGACATTTTTCATTATTAGATTTGCTTGCTTCACGTGTTCCCGCTTAAATTCATTCTTGCTTTTACATTGTTCCTTAATTCTGCTATTATATTAAACCATTGTAACATTTAAAATCCTTTTTAAGTAGTTTTGAATTAAAAATGAATTAACATTAATCTGGTCTGAATCAATTATTTCTAAAGGACAAGTTCGACACAACAATATTGGCGACGAGGTGAACTATAGAAAAAAAAATTTTTAATTGCAGAAATTATCGAATCGAATATCAAAATGGATGCCGCTCAACTTAATAAGCTTATTGAAGCCATGACCAGCATGACGTCAGCCTTGCAAAGTCAACCACCAGATCAAAGAAGAACAAATAATGCGAGTATTAATATAATTTCAAATTTCGACCCATTCGACTCGAAGACTGAACAATTCAAGACCTACAAGGAACGACTAGAAATTCATTTTGAAATAAAAAATATTTTCGAAGACAAAGTAATGTGCGCTAGACTCCTTTTACAATATATTGGCTCATCAAACTATGCTTTATTAACATCGTTGGCAGCACCAAAAAATATAAATGAGCTAAAATATGACCAATTAATTGAATTGTTGGAAAAGCATTACTGTCCCAAAAAGAATTCTTTAGTCGAACAACATTATATCTTGTCGGAGTACCAAAATGAGAAAGATTCCATAAATGAATACGTTGCAAAACTTCGACAACGCGTTATACATAGCAACTTCAACTGTTCGTGTGGCAAATCCATAGCCAACATTTTTCTTCGTGCCCAATTCATTCGAGGTTTGCGAGATAATCCTATACGGGAAAAGCTTCTCCAAGAAGAAAACTTAGAATTTGACAAGATAGTCGAAAAAGCAATTAATCTTGAAGCATCGAAAGTTGATTGCAAAATAATTTCGAACAAAATTAACTCATCAAATGTAGAAATCAACAAAATTAAAGGTTCAAATTATCGACAGCAAAATAAAAATCAAAGCCAAAGTGCAAATAGGCAATCACAACAGCGTTCAAAATCAAAAAATTCGAAATCATATATCGATTATAAAAGTCTCGGAATCGAAGGATTATGTCTCAGATGTGGAAGAGATAATCACCTGGCTAATGACTGCAAAACCAATAAAAATCAACTTAATTGTGAGCACTGCAAAAAACGAGGCCATGTCAAACGAGTGTGCATAAGAAATTTATTGGGTAAATCAAATCAAAAAACGAACGCAATTACAAGTTATTCAACAGATAATGAAGATTACGATTATTCGGACAACATACATCACTTAAATAAAATTATTGATGTTTACGGGAAATCAGACATATGTACATTCAATTGATAACAGGAAATTTTTCGTAGATGTCTTAATCAATGGGAAGCGTCAGGAATTTGAAGTGGACTCCGGAGCGGGGTTTACGTTGCTGCCTGAAAAAGATTTCCACAAGTTAAATACAAAAGTTCCCATGAACGAGGTTGATATTGGTTTTAGATCATATACCGGGGAGATATTCGCTCCAATAGGAAAGGTTGAAGTCCAGGTAACATACCAAAATATGACGTCGAAAGAGGAGATGTCGAAGGGACGACCTTCGAAATACGCACCACTCCTAGGCAGAGTTTGGATTAGACATCTGAACGTAAATTTACAGCAGATCGATCAACCGGCCCGACATCTCAGCAACGAAGTCTTCACAATCGAGTCAATCACAGAAATAATGAACAAATATTCCACAATTTTTGAACAAAGAGTGGGTTCTATTCCAAACGTTGTTTGTTCATTGAAACTAAAAGAAAAAGCGAAACCTGTTTTTGTTAAACATCGGGAAGTCCCATTCGCACTACGTGATAAAGTTGAAATAGAACTTGACGATTTAGAAAAAGATGGAATAATCACAAAAGTAAATACGAGCGACTGGGGTTCACCTCTTGTGGTGATTCCAAAACCCGATGGTAAAGTGAGGCTATGCGTCGACTACAAGGTAGGTGTTAATTCTCAACTTGAAACGGCTCATTACCCAATCAAACGAATCGACGAGCTTCTAAATAAATTACGACATTCTAAATTCTTTTGCCGACTGGATTTATATAAGGCATATCTTCATGTACGAGTGGATGATGAGAGCAAGCAGATCCAGACAATTTCAACACACAGAGGCACGTATCGAATGAATCGACTATCTTTTGGTATCAAAACTGCTCCCAGCGAGTTCAACCGAATATTAGACCAAATACTTCAAGGATTAGAAGGTACGTTATCTTATTTTGATGATATTATTATTCATGGTGCAACAGTTGGTGAGTGTAGAGAACGTTTAATTCGTTGTTTCGAAAAATTACAAGAGTACGATTTACATATTAATAAAGATAAATGTGAATATTTCAAAGAAGAAATCCGTTATTTAGGTTACGTTATACGTAAAAATCAAATTTTAAAATCACCAGATAAAATTCAAGCCATTAAAGATATGCCACGACCCAAAAATTCAGATGAGGTGCGAACATTTTTGGGAATGACAACGTATTATTCTAAGTTCATTCCAGATCTTTCTACCATAACTTTTCCTTTACGACAGTTACTTCAAAAAAATAACAAATTTAGATGGTCCAGTTCGTGCGAAGCAGCGTTTATCAAACTCAAAGATGAAATCATGAGCGATCGGATACTAACACCGTATGATCCAAAACTACAGATAACATTAGCGTGCGATGCAAGTCCCTTTGGAATAGCAGCTGTTTTGTCACATATTGACAGGGGATCCAAAAGACCAATTGCTTTTATATCTCGGGCTTTAACATCGTCAGAGCAAAATTACAGCCAACTCGACCGAGAAGCATTAGCGATAGTTTTTGCTGTTGATAAATTTCACATGTATCTATATGGAAGAGAATTCATTCTTATTACCGATAACAAGCCACTCACAAGAATATTTCACGAGCATTCAAAAATCCCAGCGATGACATCAAGCAGACTTCTAAGATATGCTTCCTTTCTACAAGGTTTCAACTACAAAATTCAACACAAAAAAGCGGAAGAACATCATCACGTAGATTGCTTGTCAAGAAGTCCAGCCACTGGTTCATTTCAAAAATTCAAATTCTTTTTAGATGACGAAATCAAAGACCTTCAAGATCAAATTATAAATCAAATATCAACCGTATCCATTACAGCCAAATCAATAGCAAACGAAATAGAAAAAGATACAAAATTATCAAAACTTAAAGACGAATTAGTTAAAGGAAAAGTAGAAAACCCAGATTATTCATTACAAGATGGAGTTATCTTCAAAGGTAATCGTGTGCTTATTCCAGAAACTCTTCAAGACGAAATCCTTAGGGAATTACATCATACTCACATCGGCATTGTAAGAATGAAACAACTTGCACGGAAATATTGTTATTGGAATGTAATAGATTCAAGTATAGAGAAAATGGTCAGAGCTTGTGAAAAATGTGCCCTAGTTAAAAATAGTCCGCCTAAGATCACTAGTCATCATTGGGATGAACCAAATGAAAACTTCGATAGGGTTCATATGGATTACGCTGGTCCATTCCAAGGTTATAACTTTTTTGTTTTAATCGATGCAAAATCAAAGTGGCCAGAAATAAAAGTCGTAAAATCAGCACCCACATCAGAAATAACGATACATTTTCTTCAAGAGATTGCCGCAACACATGGTTTACCAAAAGTTATCGTCTCAGATAACGCCTCAATTTTTCAAAGCACCGAGTTCAAAGTATATTGCCAAGAAAATGGTATAGTACAAAAATTTATAGCACCAGGACATCCCGCCACTAACGGATTGGCCGAACGACATGTTAAAACGTTAAAATCTAAATTAAACGCCATGCTAGAGGAAGAAGGTTCAATACATGATAAGGTACGTGACATTTTATATCGTTATAGAGCTACACCTTTATCAAATGGAAAAAGCCCAGCACAACAATACCTTGGAAGAGAGATGAGAATAAGACTAGACGCATTACGTCCTCCGAAACATGAGAAGTCCACCAATACAAATTTAACATCTCGAAATCTAAGTGTGGGAGATAGAGTTCAGTCAAGATTCTACTCAAGCGGAAAGCCAGGATGGAAATTTGGAATCATCAAGAAGAAGTTTGGTCAGTTACACTATGAGGTCGAGCTTGACAACGGCTATGTAATAAAACGTCACATCAATCAATTATATAAATCAAATGTGGCTGTTCCAAACGAAAATAAGGTAACTTTTCAAGAAGATCCACCGAAAAGAAGTGAGCCAAGGATAGAGGAAATACAAATTCAATTTGATGAAGATCCGGTGAGTCCAAGCAACACGGAAGTTCAAACACAACCTGTAGCAGTGCCAGGAAACATACCTGTAGTCCGCAGAACTGGCAGACATCGTCGGCGACCAGCTTATCTTCAAGATTATGAGCAATAATTAGTGTGGGAGATTGTCATATCCTTAAATTATCATGTAAATGAACAACGCTTAATATTTAATAATTATAATGTATATTTGTCTCATTCATTTAAACACTATTGTCACACCAAACTCTGCCTTGGGTTCTTATGCCACTGGAGCAGGAAAAGAGTAGAATTCACCAAAGTTTCCTCAGAGCCGCTAACGACAGATGGTCAACAATTGACACCTGCCGGGTTTCAGGGAATCTTTGGCCAAATATTTCAAAGAACAAAACAGAATATTTTCTTAGGCTAGGCAGACATCAATTGTCTCACCTGGTGGGAATTCTTACGGGTCACAACTCAATGGGAACCCACATGAGCAGAATGAGCATCGGCAGATCTGAATTATTAAGGGGGTTTCAGGACGAAGAAGTGGAGGAGGGCTCTTTTCACTTCTTCTGTGAATGATCCAGCCTGGCCAGAACAACAAAAACAGTACTCGGAGAATTTTTGAACTGGGCGACCGACGTCTCTTTTTCGCCACTTAGGAGCATCCTTAACTTAATTCAGAGCATAGGATTGTTCAAGGAGGCACCCCGTTCCCAAAACTTCCACTAAATCCCTCCTCTTACCCCTCCTATTCCTGCATTATCCACATCCTGGAGAGCAGAATGGATCCATTGAGATCCGAGTGAGATGATGTGGATTGCCAAATCATTGCCCCCTTCTAACCTAACCTAAGCCATATTTTATTATAATTAAAAATTTCATAAAACTCGGAGTAGTTGTACATATTTTATACAGGCACAGTGCCCTGCGATCGCTTAAGAAGAAGTTATCTATTGCACTTGACTAAATATTGCCATACCTGATTGCAAGAACTAGGTCATTCAATATCCTACTTAAAACAAATCTCGACAGAAATGTTAATATTTTGTTTTGTTCACCAGACTATTATTCTTTCAATATAATTCCGGTTTATCTCAAGGATATTTGTGAAGAATAAAAAATATTTTGTTTGGAATATAATCTCAAATATGTACCTATTGCTTAGATTTTTTCACTAATATATCCGAACACTAACAATGTGCGTGGGTGGATCAATAAGAACCTGATTATTCAAATAGGGACCACTTTTTGTCTGGAAAAAAACGCTTTACTTCTGCAATTCCTTGATGCCCTCCAAATAATAAGTTTCTTAGAGAGCCTCGAAATAGACCTTGACTTCTTCAATCGACCCAAGTTTTTTTACCGCTGAGCCATTTTTTTGGAAATAGCCGCAGGGAACTAAATCCACGGCGAAAAAACTTTTTCGGATTTTAATTGAACATCGCCAATCACTCGTTTGAAGTTGTCAAATGATTGCGTTTATTCTCAAGTGTGGACAAACGCGGCATAAATCTTGCGAACGTTTTTTTTACTGATCTATTTGAGAAGCCTCTTGCAACTTCAAGCTCGTGCACTTTCACTCGCTGATATAGTCCAATATCAAACCGTGGATTTTATCGACGATTTTGGACTCTTTGTGTTATGGTTTCTTGGCATAAAATATATTTTCTTATTAACACAAAAAATTTACTTTTGTCCATTTTCATGAAAATACTCTTAGGCCTTTTATTTGACAGATCTGTCTAAAAATTTTGGTGCGTTCTTTGAAAAAATGTTGGATATGTGGTGGAAACACCATTCGTTTCATTAATTATTGTCAGCTTCTTATTGATTTACCTTCGTATTCTCGACATTTGATGAAGAAGATTATCAGAGGTCATCAAAAACCTTTGGAAAAATAGTCTCGTATCTCTTTAACAGGGTGAGATATACATACATATCTGTCGCAATGTGTTACATAATTCCAAATGACTAAATTGGAACCGTTATCATGTAACCGTAACAGAGCAGTCAGTATACCTAATTCATTGTCTTGCCAATTGTTCACTGAATTTCAATTAACACAAAAGTTCTGAAACCGGATTTTTGCCATGTATATTATTAACGGCCCCAGCATGACCTCCTCGTATCCTTCACTATACTATTATGTATATAGCTTGCCTCTCAATGGGAGCATACAAATTGAGGTAACATATTTACACCATCATTATGGTGTCATCCTTGTTACGATGGAAAATTCCAGTTATTATCTGATGTCCTACATATGAACTATAGTTCACTCAAATACACCCAAACATATACCATGCCATTATCTTTGCTTAATGAGAAATTGGAACCTTCTGCTCCATCTTGAAGACTATCGCCTGTCATGAAGAAGGTATGGCACCATTTCGACCTCCGTATCTTGATCCTGCCGCCAGCAACACCAAACATCCTTTCTGTATACACTTGTACAGGGTTTCTATAGGTTAAAGTATCTCCGAAATTGTGTGTTTCTAATTACGATACAAAGTGTAGAAGAAGAAGGAAAAGAGCTCAGTTTTATCATCTCAAGATGTCCTTAAAAGTTTCACCTGCACGTGTCGCAAGAATTCTTTCTGAGCAAAGCACTTCAGGTTAGCTACACTTACCATTTTGCTTTATTTTTTTTTTCTTCGGTACCAATTTAAATAAAAAAAAAGAAGGACACAACTACTATCAAAACGTGAGTTGTTTACTATAATAGCACAAAACACTACTACGTACGTAGATTCTTCATCAGGACAGGACCTCTTACATAAATGCAATTCTTCGACCGTAATGTGGGTGTATTGTACTCATGCATGGCACCGAGTTTTCACCATCAGTGGAAATCCTTTATACTGACTGCACTATGTGAATTGGAAATTATATCCTTTTCAGACAGGATGCTCCATACAAAAAGCTTAATGGACACAATAGTGAAAGCGATAATTATGACCACTATGAGTGCTGGGCGTAAAGAACCTGCAAGTGCATTTACAAGTGGGCGGTGAAGCCTCCAATACACAAGCTTGTTGTATCCTTTTATTGTTCACTTGAATGCATTCAGCAATAATCGATTGAATACTATAGAGACCGACTGAGACTTCCACTTCCGACTGCAATTACTGAAGACAAGGCATTAAGTGGCAATTAAAAAAAAAACTGTATCCTCGCTCTGAGCACAGGCGAGAAGGAGTTTACCATCACCTAGGCAACAGACAGATTACCATTGGTTTTGAGTTTCCCAATTGAATATGGAGATACTTTAACAAATAATGTCTATCTGTTTTAGAATTGCAGCTTGCAACAACGATTATAGGAAGCGGTTTAAGATAAGTAGGATTTGGTGCTTTTAAAGTTGTGAGTTTTTGAGGTTTCAAGACGAATGAGAAAATCGATTCACGTGAGACATTTTACATATAAAGAAATATGTAGTTTATGTACACTTCAAAGCCACATGGCTAAAAACAATAAAAGTTTACTGCGTGTGGGGTAATAAAATGTGAAATGAATTGGAAATTTCCGCGTACAATAATTGAAAAACAAGGTTTTATGGGTGTAAGCCCCTTTATATACATGCCATGAAGTACTTATGAAAGGTGTTGTACGTATAGAGTAATATTAAAGCATGGAACGCAAGAAATCAAATGCGACAGTAAAACGAAAGAGATTACACGCAAATAAATGTTACAAAAAGTTTAATGGTGGTTGCAATTTTCATTAAAGTTAAACGAAATTATTTATGTTTTAACAAAGAGATGGCAAAATATTTTCTTGTATAATATTGAATTTAATGTTTCTTATAATGTTATAAAAGCAACCAATCAGTTGGTTCCTTTCTTTGGCGGAAAAGATTCGTTGGTTCCATGTAAAGGGCCCAGGGGAAAATCGGCTTAGGTCTACTTGTGCTAATTCCGAGAGCATGAAGATGTATATTATTACAAAAAAAAAACGCTAGATTCAAAGTAAAATTAATCAAAAAAAGAACATCATCCAAGAACGCCGCATATCCTCCCAGAGGGTTCTAGAAGGAATGGTGACTTGAAATTTTGAACCGAGTTGTGGTTTTGGGATGGTGTAATCAAAGTGATACGAATGAATTCAGAATGGTGGAATGGACAATACTATTGTTGGTCCAATTTGAGGAAGCTTGTAGGCGTATGGCCGTATTTGCAGCCACCTGTTTTCTAAAAATATCGAGGGGCGTAAGATATAACAGAACGTCTGGAGCGGTAGAGGGTGTCGTACGAAGCACACCACTTATACAGAAACAAGCCGAGCGTTGTATTTTGCTAAGTTTGTCGCAGTTTACCGCTTTATCTAGAGCAGTCCACCATACTGCAACACCATAAGTTAGTCTAATTACCGAAGTATATGGCCAATGAGTAATACGAGACTGAAGGCCCCATTTATTCCCAACCGCTTTTTTGCATGAGAAGAAAGCCACTGCGGCCTTTTTAACTCTTTCTTGTATATAAGGTTTCCAACTTAATTTTGTATCTAAAATAAGACCCAAATTTTGCTTGATCAGTAATGGAATACCTTTTATAGAAGGATGATCTATATGAGGGATTTTATATTTCCTGGAGAATAGAACAAGTTCTGTTTTATGAAAGTTGACACCGAGACCCCACACCGCACAGTGGGCTCAAAAGCAAATCTAGCGGGTCAAAAATCCAAATCTTTGTAAACGAGTGGTGTGTGTGTCCTAATCTTATTTAAACACCTAAATAGCTTAGCAAGTGCCAAATAAAGAGCATAGTCATTTCATGGTTATGTAGACAATTAATTATTTTTCGAAGGCAACAAATACACAGAAATAATGATGAAATGATGTCTCAATGCCAGTTTTTGGACTAAATTATGGTCTGAACAAAGGTAAAACTATATAAGCTAATATTATGTTCACCTCTGAGATGTTTGCCACTGATATTTTTTCACTTATTAGCCGAAAAATTTGGACCACTGTCGTCAAATAACGTGTAAGACGTTATGTTTTACTTTTTCCAAACGGGCAAAAACGGGCAGACGAAAAATAAAAATATATTATCTATAACAATCCTGGAACTCAATTTAAGTTCAATATTTTTGCACAAACTTGTACAGAAAAAGTTGCAGCCTACAGAATAAATTTTTTATCAATTTTTTCTTACTAATAAAGAAAATGCCATGGTTCGTTTAGCTAAAACACCATAAATAATAAATAAATCAAATTACTAACCTTCTTAAATATAGTCCATTTGGGAATTATAACAAAAAAGTTCATAACTTTTCAAAGAAATAAGAGGTGAACAAAATCCTACCATCCATAAATATTGAACGAAGAATGACTGAATGATGTATCTGCAATTAACGATGTTATTGCTTAAGAACTAAAGTCTTCTGTCAGTTAATTTGACTCTATTCATTGTCTGTGACATGTTTACGATCAACCTATGTACTACCTGCCCTGATATAAAATGCATATTTTTTGGACTTTTGACCCGCTAGATCCGCTTTTGAGACCACTGTGCACCGGTCCGCCCAATTGGTTAGCCTATTCGAAGCATTTTCTAAGAGTTATTTTAAGGTATTAGGATGCTTTCCTGATACGGCAATTGAAACATCGTCCGCATAGGCAATCACTCTGTAGTCCTCCGCTTTCAGGCATGTAAGCAGCTCATTTACCACCAAGTTCCAGAGAAAAGGAGATAGGACACCGCCTTGTGGCGTACCTCTACTGACAAACCTTCTAGCAGAATAGCCGCCCAGTTTTGAGTTGATGACCCTGCTAGTCAGCATTTGGTTAATCAATTCACCAAGCGAACCATCTACCTTCAAGGATGTCAGTGTAGATGCGATTGCAGATGTGTCGACATTGTTAAAAGCGCCTTCTATGTCTAAGAAAGCAACCATGGTGTACTTTTTATGATGGAGGGAATATTCTATGGATCGTACTAGAGTATGTGTTCATACGAATTGCGTAGGTACTCCGCATTCAGTCCGTTGTGCGCGGTCCGCACTGGTCGGAGTGCGGAGTGCCGATAATCGGCGTCTGAACTCGTCCTCCTCCAATATAGATTTCTCCGCGGTTGAACGCACTCATTTACCCGGATTGGGTACGATATGTCGACTTTTAAAATATCGACTTCATAAGATCGACTTTTAAAATCTCGACAGAAAAAATCTCGACTGGTTAAAAGACCGACAGATCAAAGTATAGACACAAATTTGACCGACTTTTTAAAATGTCGATTTTTCAAAATGTCGATTCTCAAAATGTCGACAGTGATCGAGATTTTATGAATCGAGATTTCAACAGTCGACATTTTAAAAGTCGACATTTTGAAAGTCGACATTTTGATCAGATCATAGTTTAGGGAATGATGTTTACAAGCGCGCGCTTGTAAACATCATTCCCTAAACTATGATCTGATCATTATTATCTAGTATCGCGTTGTCCTAGTTGAATAAATCGCATTTTTTGTAATTTAATTTTTGTTGCCTATATATTTTGACGTCTTAATTGCCTATTATTCAGGGTCTGTAATGTATTTTAGTATTAATACAATAATAAAACATTCAGAAAATGAGGCAGTTAAAAGTTGAGGTATAATGGCAACAAAAATGCGTTCTATTGAACTTTCTTGAAGCTAAACAAAAGGTAAGATAAAATTAATTATTTTAAGAATCAAATAAGAGTTTGTGTCTTGAACATAGTCTTAAATTTTCCACAGCATCAAAAAACTGTTAATGTCCTGTTAAAAAATCAGACAAGAATTTATGATTCTTGAGTTTGTAGTTATTCCGTGCAAACATTTAAGGCAGAGTTGCTCTTTCGGTTACTTTCAAATAACCGACAGGCAAAATATCGACAAGTCAAAATGTCGACTGGTTAAAATGTCGACTTTTCTGTATGGGAAAAATTCCGACAAGTCGATATTTTTCTCGACTTCTATCAGGGCAGTCGACTTTTTGTCAAATCGACATTTCAAACTGTCGACATTTTAGTAAGTCGGTAAAAACAAAGTCGGTATTTTAACTTTCAAAAAAGTCGATAAAAGTCGACATTTTAACCAGTCGACATTTTTTTTGTCGGTCATTCGTACGTAACCCCATTTACCCAGTATTATAATACTTTATTTCTTGAAATCTAATTTTTAGATCCTTTTCATGAAAATAAATACAAAATATATTACAAAAATAATAGTAATGAAAGACATTTTTTCTAAGAGTATTTATCTTCTAAGTCAATTAATGGTGGCATTATTATATTTATTTTTTGCACATATATGTGAACTAAAATCTCAATGCGATTGAAATTGTATCTACTAATTTGTATATTTTACCTCGAAATGTTTCAACGCACCTTCAAAATAATGCATATTTAAATTGTTGATTTTATATTATTAAGCAGAAAAACGGTTGCCTCTTTTATTTTATTGCTGTTTTAATATAATTTGTATTGAATTTTAATACTTTGGTATTAAAAACATATGCTTCATATTCATATTTAAATATGGCTGATGCTTGCTTGTACTGGCTTCCTGTTGTAATACAATTTGTATTACATTTTAATACATTTTGTATTAAAAATACACGAGTCTCGATATTTTTAATACAATTTGTATTAAATTTTAATACTTTTTGTATTAAAAATACACGCGTCCCGATTCTTTTCATACAACTTGTATTAAATTTCAATATTTTTTAATATTAAAAATGTACGCAAATACTTAAGTTATTAAATTGTAATACCAAAAGATTGTATTTTATTTCATTCGATTACTTTTTAATCTTTTTGGTATTTAAAATAACAATTTTAATACTAATCTATTAGAATGTAATACAAAGTTATTAGAAAATTTCTAAAATATTTACGGAATATTAAAAAGTAATATTTTCTGTATTGAATACGGCTGTAATACAAAGGCTGTATTAAAAAATACCCCAGAATTTTTAACCGTGCAGGAGTAACGACAAATAGCTTTGGCGCCGTGCTGCCGCCCGGTTTCGAAGGAGAACCGGTCTCATCTACTTTTTTTTTTTTTTACATATATTTTTGACCCACGGGTAGCGAATGAAGGGTGGTCACTCTACATAGAGATTCTTGTATGTACAGAAGGCAAGCTAATCCGAAAAGTGCCAAAAGTCGGATACTCCGTTCACGACTGAGCAAGTATTTTTAATTGGGCCCCCAGCCAGGCTGCTCATCGGCACGGGTCGTGTAACACCTTAGACCCAGCCCAATAGGAAAGTTGCAGTGGGAGAGGAAGGGAGTATGATAAGATAAGAGTGGCAGACAGCTATTCGACGTACTGCCAAGGAAAGGAAAAATATTTTAAGGAAAATACGTCAAACAGCGATACGCTGGCCGTACCGACATGGGGGAGACCTTGTTGAACATCTTTTCACCGTACCACCGAGGGGGATAACGTCGGACAGCTAGTCGCCGTGCCTCTGAGGGACAGGGATGGGTGTGGATGGGGAAAGTTTTGGACTTTATTGGTACTGAATTAAGAGGGGAGTATAAAATCGCCTGAGTAGGTATAATGTAGGTATAGCTCAGGGGTGTCATGATCCCCATGACCCCCTTCTTATATCCACCTCCGTCCCCTTCTATGCTGATGAGCCTCCTGGCGTATCTGAACAAAACAGGAGTTGAGAAAAGTTTAATTTTAAACAGAATTTCATCACTTAAATTAAAAATACTTTATTTCGAAAATATTGACGGGTTTTGCAGAGTCGAAATTTTTATAGTGTTGTCTTTCAACAAATATTTCTTAAATCAAAATGTAGTTAGACCTAAATAACTTTTTTACTATATACTTTTTTATCAATATGTTGGGATTTGGAATTCAAATTTATTTAAGAAGGCAACTTCTTTTCCTACTGTAGTGGCCGACAGGTGGTGTTTCTAAATATTAGAGATAAACCACGTCTTCTTCAAACTCTCATATAACAACCTAGATCTACCTTAGGCAACCAGAAAAAAAAAACACGTTTGGTATTTTTCGCATAAAATGAAAAGAAAACAGAAAACTCAATTTTTGTATCCCCCCTTTAATAACAAAAAAAAAACACGTACTTATACCTACACCTATCCAAGCTCTTATCCTCTAAATATGGACTTGAATGTTTGCTACTGCCACAAGGCAAGGGTATAGGCACACATCCTGCAGGCGAGGTAACAAATTGGCGTATGGTGGTTAGGGTAGCCAAACCACCACCGAATGCACTTGAACAACACAATATCTGAAGCGATATACGAACATATAGATATGCTTTGTGCGAAGAATCTACTTCTAGAAACCTCGCCTTTTCCTCCTCGCGCTATTCTGACACAAGAATAGTGAAGGTATTAGATTTGGCCAAAAGTGAAAGGAATGCTCAAACAGTAGACAAAATGAGATCCGTGTGCTTGGTCTTCTTCTTTTTCTTCATATAAGTAGGATTCAGAATGAAACGCGAAGAAATTCAACGGCGACGTGACTGAATTCCGTAATTGGAAATCCTTGTGTGGAAATTCTTTCACTACACACAACACACACCCACAATGTACATATAAAGAGCAAAGATATGTTTGATATACCTGCATCGCACGTTATGTACAAAGTTAAGGGACATGTTGTTATCCTAGCTAGCAGCGCTAAGCTATTTCGAGTTGCACAGCTTGCGGCTGCTAGTGT
The DNA here is from genome assembly GCA_963921185.1 of Dasysyrphus tricinctus. NCBI lineage: Eukaryota > Metazoa > Arthropoda > Insecta > Diptera > Syrphidae > Dasysyrphus > Dasysyrphus tricinctus. Next base: position 46,973,161 of record OY992533.1, on the reverse strand, counting down.
AGCAGTGCATCTCATTCGCTAATGTAGTGGAAGTATAGATGTTCGGGAATATAAGCATCAGCAAGCATGTGCCTTTAGTTAGTTAGTGGGTGTGGGTTGTTGTATGTGTTTTTTTTTTTTTTATTATTTTCTATTTGAAAGCATCTCAGGGCATTGGCTTTTTTGCTCAGCGGTGCGGGTTAATCGATGGAGAGTATGTGCTTCGAACTTGAAGAACAACAGTTGCTCTTTAAAAACAACGTTCGTCTATATTATCACTATCAGGTGTTTTGGTGAAATAGATTACATATAAGCAAATTAAATTTAAGGAAGATAAGCTTAAGACTGTTTGTATTGTGGATACGTGCACATATGTATAACAACAAAAACATAACCCGTTATGAACTTGAAATAAAAAATGAATTTGTAGTCTCGATATACGATTTTCTTGCATCTCTCAAAAAAGTTATACAGAAACAGGGTCCGCAAGAAAGGACAAGCTACACCTCTAAGTATATCGAGTTTGAGTGTTGAGTGACACTCTGGCTCAATAGTTTGCATGTATGCACTTAACTAACTTACATAATTAATTCAATTTTCTATAGCTTTCCCTATAATTGAAAAAGGAACCGTTATATTTGAGGTTAAAAAAATAAATGTTAATTCCAGCCAATCACCTTAAAAAGTTGAATCGCCTATGGGATTCCTAGCGGATACCTAATGGACGCCGAGTGGAGGCCTACCGGATGCTGAGTACAGGCCTAGCGGACGCCTAGTGGACGCGGAGTCCTAGCGGACTCCTAGCAGACGACTAGCGGACGATAGGGGAGGCTAAGTGGAAGCCTAGCGGAGGCCTAGCGGACGCTGAGCGGATGCCGAACGGAGACCAAGTGGACGCCGAGTGGAGGCCGAAAAGAGACCTATAGCGAACGCAGAGCGGAGGGCTAGCGGACTCCGAGCGGAGGCCACCCCGACACGGCACGAGCCCCAAGCTGGAGGACCAGACCCTTACAATATAAATCCAAGGGCGGGAAGCCGGATTAACCACTCCTTATAGGCCTGAGCTCCAAGTGGTTCAGCCTGACTGGAACTGTAGATGCCACCGTTGATTTCATCTGGGCTATTCTTCTGCTGCCGCCTTGGTTAAAGAAGAGGTGCCTCAGTAAAACACTCCTCCCGCTTTCTGTCTTCAAGACTGTTGATGTCACTGTTGATTCTCTATGCTGAATTCATCCGCCACACACCATCCTTCTGATAGGCTCGTCCCAGATTTCAGCCGAATTATACATGCAGTCATTTCCAACAGAAGATTATAGTGTTGCTAGTTTTGTCATTTTTCAACACTCACGCTTATTAGTTTAGCTACCTACCACTTGGAGGTAAAATAAGCGCAATTAACGTGTAGAATTCGTTGCATCACTGGACGTTCACTATGTTGACGCCAATCAGTGACTACCCGCGTCCTACAGCCCCCAGCTATCATGTACTTGAATAAAATTGTAGAAACCCTTACAATTTTTGGCCAAGTCATATCCATGGATACAAATATTATAAGTAGACTCAAAATGTCTATGTAAGGTACGTATATCTTTATCATCATACCTATATCATATTGCAACTTTTCCCGCTCCCACCTGTAAGTTTAATTTGATGGCTTTGCACACCTTTGTTTGTTCACTTAAATAAAATACAAAAACCAGTGAGTCCTTTTGTCGCGTCTCAAGTGGCCAGCGTTAAGTGTCCAAACTAAATAAAAAAATATCAAAAAGGTTATAAGATATTATAATTTAATCCCTCTTGTCTGCTTACGCTATTCACAGTAATTCACATAGGAAGGACGAAGGAGGAATCTTTTATTAAATTATCTCCATTCTCCACTAAAGCGAGTCCAAAAACAAATCTAGATCTGTTATCCTTCTTTTTTGGTGTTGGAACTTTGAAGCTTATACAATTACGTATGGTATGTACTTGTACATATCTATGATTATAACACATCAGTATCACCTACACCTATCACATGGGCATTGGAGAGCTTCGGGTACGAAAAATACCTAAGGATGGAACATGGAAGTAAGGAGAGTGAAAAAATTAATAAATTATCTTAGTCTGTGACATTTGTTGTATGCTCCCTTTCCCTACAAGCAGATGAAATATCTTGTAAGTACCTACTTTTTGCTTGTTTTCATGAAGGTATTTTTTGTATATGAAAAGCCTTCTCGTTCTCGTGTGGCTGCTACAGCCAGACAGTCAGAATGCCACTATACCGGAACCGGACTGAGACATTCGTCCACCTATGCCTCCATTCTCCATACCATATAATACCTATTTCATCAATTAAATATTAATTTTGCAAGCGGTCGCGTGTAGGAAACAGCAGGATATGAACCGTTTACCTACTTGAAACTACTTGAAAACTCGGCAAAGTAGGTATATACGATGAGCACCCGCTTGTTCAATTTAATTTGAGAGATTGTGCTGTATTTTTAAGTCCTGGCGCTGGCACCACAAAGATGGGAAGAGTTTTTCACTCAAGATTTTCAATTTCACAGGGAAGAGAAAATCACCTCAGAGACTGGGAAATGACAAGCCAACATCAATTGGCACTTTCGCACAGGAGGCTAGAGTGAAGGCAAGCCGTGGCGGTGGTGTGATGTCGGCAAGCGGTCACACCCTTCAAATTCAAAGGTGCAAGAACAGAGGAATATTCATTTTTTCTTTTTTATTTGGCAGCATGCTGCGGCGGATAATTTGTTTTTCCTTACAAGGACGTGTTCGTTTCCTTTCTGGATCGTTTGGGGGGAATTGCATTTTTATTCTCTTTCTGTTTCGTTTGCATTTCGAAATTGCATTGAATCCTTTTTACTTGCGATGTACAAAGGTAAGATAAGGAATGTTTTGGATTCGTAAAAAAAAAACAAAAATCGAACACGAAATTTTGACCATGTCTAACAGACTAATGATAGAGAATGCGATAAAAGTGGGGCCCGCAATTTTGCTTTCAGTCTGTGTCAGCAGCCAAACCACTGAAGCATTTTTGTTTTAAATGTTGACACTTTTAATACATACATACCTACATACTTATACATATGTACTTGTACATATATGTGATTCTATAGTAGTCTATGCCGGCCGTAACTATAACATAAGACCTTGCGTCAGATCCGATAGTTCTGAATTTTTGCTGAGTTGTTTATGATGTTGGCCTAGTAAATATGATCCAGGTTTTCGACCTCGAGCGCCGAACACGACATGGTAAAAAATTAAAATCTTTGTTTATCACCGATGTCCCAAAGATAGTAAAAACTTTTGTTAATTTGTGAAAAACATACAAAATACTACTTTGTCTTCGGATGACACCCTTTCGTCAGCTCACTTGAAAAAGTCAACTTGGTTGCAACACAGTTTGTCATTAATTCTACTGTACCAGCAAGTGTTATAACTAGGGCTAGGATTTTCATGCGCTTAAAAATCGGAAATACGCGCTTAAAATATACCCTTAAAAATGGAAAAAATGGAAATTATGCACTTAAACAATAATTTTTCCAAAAAATACAGTGAAAAATATTTCTTTTTAGTTTTAATTAAAAAAAATTGAATTCAGTCTTAAATAACAAAATTAAGATTTAATCGAAAGTTACTTTATTACAACCAACTTTATTCATTCGCGATTAAAAACAAACTGTCTCGCTGCCGTTCAAACATGTGCCTTTTATACTTGTTTGACAAAATCTGGAAAGTAATGGAAGGTTCTGGTCTCTGCTTCCAGAGCTTTCCATAGGGGAAATTTCCCAATAATTTCCCTTCCAAAAGCTTTCATTTGACAGCTGGTATATCTGCTATAATCTGGCAGATGGCACTTCTTTCGTAATAAGGGTATGTTTGCACTGCAACCGTAAGCTTTATTGTGTCCGTTTGTTTGCTTTTCGGAGTCGTTATAGTGCAAATATGGAAAGTCATTACAATATATTATATCTTTCAAAAACGAAAAAAATGAACTTCAACATACACTTTTTCATATGTTTTATTCACATCATCATCATCATCGTGCCCTGTAACCCCGGCTGGGGCATAGGGCGTCAACAAAACGTCTCCATCCTTCACGGTCTGCTGCAAGGTACTTTAGCTGTGGCCACGTCTTTCTCTGGGATTCTGCTTCCGCTAAGACAGTTGATTTCCATGTTGTTCTTGGTCTTCCAACCCGCCGTGCACCCTGAGGATTCCATTCAAAGGACTGCTTTGCAATTTCATCGTTTGGTTTCCTCAGTGTGTGACCAATCCAACGCCATTTACGCTTTCTAATGTCAACGTCCAGCCGCTCTTGACTTGTCCTGCGCCACAATTCCTCATTTGATATTATTTGTGGCCAGCGAATTTTTAGGATGTGGCGAAGACAGCGATTCACAAAAGCCTGCATTTTCTTCGAAATAGTAGACGTGACTTTCCAAGTTTCACAAGCATATAACAGCACGGATTTGCAAATTAACCGACTTCTTGATAACTCCATCGGAACAAAACATCAAAAATATTTATAAAATAGCGTGCATACTAAAAATAGAATTAAAAATTTAGTTTATTATACATAATAATAAAAAAAAAAAAAAAAAAAAAAAAAAAAAAAAAAATTCTTATCTAAAATACTTTATGTATGTAGATATTATGTACTTAAAAACATTGAATTAATTTTATCTTTTATCAAATAGCCGCAGACTCTGGTAGTTAGTGCTATAGATATTAAGTTAATATTGTAATTTACTTACATGTTAATAAAGTAATAATAATAATAATAATAATAATTGACATTGGATTCGAAGAATCTCAACTTAGTTCGTAAGGAGATTTGACTGGATTTCCGAATTGGGGACAGGGTACCGAAGGCAGCACGAGCTTTATTCATTCTACTTTTAACGTCCAGATCCGTACCACCGTTTGCAGAAACAATACTGCCAAGGTAGTTGAACTGTTCCACTACTTCAACTGGCGTCTCCTGTAGAATAATACGCTGCTGTGTGGAGCGGCCTGTGAGCATTATTTTTGTCTTTTTGCTGTTTATTCTTAGACCACTCGACTCTCCCTTCACTTGCAGCGTTTGGCACATCCCGTTCAGCCCACTGATGTTATTTGCCAGTAGACATATGTCATCGGCATAGTCTAAATGACTGAGCCTTTCGAACGGTCTCCACTGAATGCCCTGTCGCTCAGCTGTACCAACACTGGCCGTCAATACGTCGTCCATCGCCAGCAGGAAGAGAATTGGCGATAGAACATCCCCTTGTCTCACACCCTGTTGCACTACGAAGGAGTCGGATAGCTGCCCATTGTGCAAAACAAAACACCTTGCGTTGTTGTAGAACTCTCTAATAATGCCAACAATTTTTGGTGGAATTCCTCTACCAAGCAACGATCTCCATATACATTCTCGGTTAACTCGATCAAAGGCCTTCTCAAAATCCACGAACATGAGGTAAAGCGGTGATTGAAATTCCATCGACTGCTCGAGGACGATACGCAGGGTGTTGATATGGTCGAAACACGATCGACCACTGCGGAAGCCAGCTTGATGCCTCTTGAGTGTAGACTTGATTCTATCCTTTATTCGCTCGAGAATGATGGTTGCCATTAGTTTTGGGAAAACGGACAAAACGGTGATACCACGGCAATTGTTGCAATTCTTTAAGTCACCTTTCTTTGGCAACTTAACAATCACACCATCCTTCCAATCCCTGGGATAGCATTCGTTTTCCCAAATGCTTTATATCAACGGATGTAAAATACTAGCCGCTGTTACGGGATCGGCTTTCAGGAATTCAGCTGGTATTCCGTCCAGTCCAGCTGCCTTGTTGTTTTTGAGGAGATTTATTGATGTAAGGATTTCCGATTCTGACGGGGGTTCGATGTCAATACCCCTATAGGACCTGCGCATCTCGTTTAGTAGGGGCACTTCAGCACTCTGCTCAACTGAATCCTCATTTAGCAGGGCTCAAAAATGGTCCTTCCATCTACGAAGCTGATCCTCAATTGATACCAAAAGTGTGCCATCCACATCCATTACAGGATGATTCGTGTTGCTTTTTTTCCCGATCACATCTTTGGCTATTTGGTACAATTCCCGGATATCTCCTCTTCTGGCAGCGCTTTCCGCATTATCTGCGAGCCCATCTAACCTCATCCTCTTGTCACGTCTGACACAACGATAGACCATCTTATGTGCAATGCGGTACTCTCTTCGCAAGTCAGCCTTTCGTTGAATATCTGCTTCGGCATTTATTTGCATTTTCAACGATTTGCGAAGTTCGATCTTATCCCAGGTGTCTTGGGATATCCAAGAGTCTCTACGTCTCGTTCGCTTGGGTACAGTTTCGGATCCAGCCTCCATAAAAACACTTTTAATTTCACCCCACATCTCATCAATTGTTGAATGCTGGATTCCATTTAATGACGAGGCTCTGTCGTTAAGGGTGGTGACATAGTGTTGACATATGTTGGGGTCATTCAAAGCATTTGTAATGAATTATGAGCTCCTTGCTGCATCCTGCGCTGGTTTTTTTACGGCAGCGGTTCGTAATTTGAGACTCATCAGAACCAAATGGTGGTCGCTTCCCTTATCGGCATTTCTTATGCTCCGGACATCACACATAGACTTCCTCCATCACTGCTGAATCATGATATGATCAATTTGGTTTTCGGTTTGACCATCTGGATGCACCCAGGTAATTTTGTTGCACGTCTTATGCTTAAATACAGTCCCACCTATCACAAGACGATTCGCGTTACAAAAATCGACAAGCAAGTCACCATTTTCATTCCATGACCCCAAGCCATTTCTTCCCATCACGCGTTCCAGTCCGTAATTGTCTGAACCGACTTGGGCATTAAGGTCTCCCATAACGACTATGATGTCAGCTCTCGGAACACTACTGTAGACCGAGTTAAGATGAGTATAGAATGCGGTTTTGTCTTCCTCTGTCGCTTCATTTGTGGGGGCGTAGCACTGAATTATTGTGACGTTACGAATTTTTGAACGAAACCTTGCACATACGTATAGTAAAATAAGAAAACTACATATGTATGTTTAAGGTTTTCAAAAAACCAAACTTTGTCTACTTTGGCCTTTGAACGCTTTTGTAAAAATATGCAAAATGAGTGTTTTTCAACAAATTTCAAACAAACAGATTTCATCTAATGAACAGCTTTCGTTATTGTTTCTCAGACTTAATGCATTATTTACGCTTTTCATTTCAGAAAAGCCTTAGTTTTTTTTTCAAAAACAGTCTAATTTTTTTTATGACTGCACCAATAGGGTTGAGTAATAATAAAGTTGGTGCACATAATCCATTATCTCTTAAAACAACTAATCGACGCAGGATTTTCATCACAAGCTTCGATTCGACAGTTTTTTGAAAAATATGCACGAAAAATATGAAAATTTCGAAAATTTCCTTCGAATTTTCATCACCTTCAAACTATCGTCCAATTGAATTTACGGCCTTTCTTTCTAAGGTCATGGTCATGGAAAGGCAGATTAATTATCCAGTTTAAGAAATTATCTTGAAAAACAAAAGCTTCTCTCTCGAATACCTTTGCACCGCAATGTTCCATGACTTTCATTATTCTATCGCCATTTGTAAAAACAATGTTTTAGTGAAATAGCCAGTTGCATTCCCATCGTTAAAGAATGCCATCGTAATACTGAAGCTTCTAGGAATTCTCATCATTTTACCCTTGATCCCAATTTTGGACGTTCTTTTATTTACAGATATTCTTTTTTCAGCCGTACAACACGAATGTGGAATACTCTACTCAGCTTTATTTTCTCACCTATTGTAATATTCAGAAATTAAAAACTGATGTGCATCGGTACCTCCTTTCAAAACTGTGGTGATGACCAGTCGCTGTCGGTAAAGTTCTGTAAATTTAATATTTAGACTTGACAGAGTCTTAGGATATCTGTTAAACTGAACGGACGTGTCTTAGCCAGTCTAAGGATAAAAGGAACTGATCCCATTGTCAGTCAGTCGTAGCCGTAGGACAGTCGTTGGACTTGGCTGACGTACCCTAGGCTACTACAAAATCTTCCCCCTAACCTTCCCCCTTTTCCTAACGTTCGTACTGTGAAAATCATTTTAAGGGTATTAATAACCCCTTGAGTGTGCAAATCCGCGCATATTATAAAAAAAGCATTTACTCGTAACAATGTACAACAAATGTAAGTATAATATCATTTTCTTAAGATACATAAATAGTTCTTGGGCTGCCGTGAGTTCAGTGTTTCAAGAAATTTTTTTTGTATACCTTATTCTACAAAGTGATTACACGGCGAACGCAATAAAATAATCAACGCATTGATCCTTATATTCGTGTAAAAGAGAGTGTCAGCGAGAGAGTCAACTCAGCCGTTAGCGCATGGTTAGTATTCTGCGTTGACGATCACACGACAAGACAACTTTGGGACAGAATTTGGCGTTATTTAGTAGCTTAACACAAGGGCCCTCAATTCATCCAAAATTCAATGTCATAATGTTCACAATTTGATAACAACATAAATAAAGCAAAAAAAAACCATAGTAAATTATTAAACGACAAAGTCTAATAGCCCGATTCTCCCTCTTGTGGGGAATCACAAGTCACAAGCTCTGGTGACTACTCCTTGTGAGGATTGTTGTGATTCGATAACATTTTGGTATTCTCCCCCTAATAGTCACAAGAAAACTCACAACGAAACTCACCACGGCATATTTTTGGTAGCTTATTGACCAATGAGCGCACACATAATCAACTCTACAAGCAATCGCAATGAACTAAACCAACACACCCACAACATTTTTTTTTTTTTTCCGTGGGTAGGTGCAAAACCTGCATCAGGCTCTATGAGGACCGGAAAACGCGTGCTCATAGAAGTGTGAGATTCTTACTACACTAAAACCACCTCCACTTCCCGATTGCAACTAAGTTGAAACTTATCTAGCAATTTATTTTTAACGAAGTTAAGTAACGTGTTGCAGGTAACTTTCCGGTGAAAGTTTCTGCTTATTCCGCGTTTTTAAAGCGGTTTTGTGTTCACCGCACCAAGTCGGAAGGTTTTGTTCTTTGCAGACGGCGTACTAAATTCGACTCGTCAAGAATGTCAATAATCGTTGGATTAGAGTGATCTAATAGCCGATTTCTATGTTTTCGCGCGAAACTCTTAATTTCGTCTCGAACCGTAGGAAGCCCGAGATCCCTGTGAAGATCTTCGTTTCTTATATACCTTGGTGAATTTACAAATGACCTAAGCAATTTATTTTCAAACGTTTGTAAGTTATTTAAATTTGTATCGCAGGTACAACCCCAGAGTTGTATACCATAAGTTCAGACAGGTTTAAGTACCTGCCTGTATAAAATCAACTTATTATCAATACTAAGTTTCATATCTCTTAATTTACTTTTTAATTTTTCGCATTTCTTTTTAACGTGCGGCTTCCATTTTAATTTCGCATCTAGAGTCATTCCCAGATATTTTGCCTCATTCGCAAATGGTACACGACCGGTATTAAGAAAGACGGGCAGTCTATTTATTTTTTTATACGTAAAGTCCACGTGGACTGACTTTTGTTCATTGAGCGCTATTCGCCATGTTTTTGTCCACTCATTAACATTATTAAGAGCATTTTGTAATTTAATCGTAGCTTCGTTAATCGTTTTGCCTACTGCTAGTATTGCAGTATCATCAGCAAACGTTGCTACGATAGTGTCTTCTGTTTGAGGTATATCACGTGTAAATAGAAGGTACAGAACTGGACCTAAAACACTACCTTGTGGTACCCCAGCCACTATTTATTTGAAATTAGAATATTCATTTCCGTGTCTTACACGAAAAAGTCTGTTTTCTAGATATTCGTTAAGAATTTTATAAAGTCCTTCAGGCAGAACTAGTCGTAATTTGAATTTGAGGCCATCGTGCCATACCTTGTCAAACGCTTGCGACACATCCAAAAAGACCGTCGAACAAATTTTCTTTTCTTCAAGAGCTCTCTCAATTACGTCAGTTATTCTATGCACTTGATCAATTGTGGAATGCTTGCTTCTAAATCCGAACTGATGTTCAGGTATTAATCGTTTCTCTTCTATTATAGGCTGCAGGCGCAGGATTAGTATTCTTTCAAAAACTTTCGATATTATTGGAAGAAGCGAAATCGGTCTGTAAGAATTCTTTTCATGAGATGGTTTGCCAGGTTTCAAAACCATTATTACACCCACAACATGTTTTCAGTTTTTCTGTCTCATAAATGCAAAGCAAAAGTATATCGTGCCTTTGTCCTCTTCTTTTGCTTAAGAAATGAAAGAATACATACATTTTGTTCTCTTCGCACAGAGAACATAACGCTTTCGTAGAAATATTATAATTCAATGATTTGTAGAAACTGAATTAAATTGTGAGTTGTGAGTTGTGACCTTCTCTGGAGGAGATCACAATTTCGGTTGTTTTTATGACTCTCACAAGTTGTGACTTTAGGGGGAGAATACGAAAAAGTCACAAAATCAGTTTCACCACTTCTTGTGACTTGTGAGGTATCAGTGGTGATGGGGAGAATAGGGCTAATACAGTCACAACTAACGAATGACAAATTATCCACCACACTTCTTGATCGGTGAATGTTGCTTTGCTGACTTGGCACTTATTTATTTATTTATTTATTTATTTCATTTCATCAATCAGAGAACATCTTCCCTTACAGACTAATACATGGTTTCTTAAAACTAAATTAACAATAAAATAAAATAATTGTATCACGTTAACATTCTATAATAAATATAAAAAAAAAGATTAATTATAACAATTGTGGTAGATTTAACGAGTTAAATACGTACAGCTTAAAAGTTTCTCTAGAGCAATTATCAAAAAAGTCTAATGTATTGCAAACCAAATTAGCTTCCCTGATGCAACGAGTGATGGGCTCATTGCGAGCGTAATTAGTTCTATGAAATTGTTCATGAAACAAAAATATGTCACGAGAATTGCTTCTAGGAACGCGTATACTGATTAATGTAAGTAATGAAGGACATTTAATATGAAATGTTAGTAAATCTCTGATAAACATTATCCCAAAGTATGTACGACGACTTTCCAGACTTTGGATTCCAAATAACTGACACCTGGTTTTATAAGGTGGAGTATCAACTCTCCAATTTAATTTAAAAAATATATGCCTTGTAAATTTCCTTTGGATCCTTTCAATTCTGTCACACGAGTTTTTATAATACGGGTTCCATACTGTACTGCAGTACTCAAGCACAGATCTGACCAGAGAGTTGAAAAGAGACTTCAGAGTGTATGGGTCAGTAAATTCTTTCGTGTTCCTCTTGATGAACCCTTGCATTTGATTTGATTTATTGATTATGTAATCCATGTGTGGTAGGAAGGTAAGTTTTGTGTCTAGTACAACCCCTAGATCTTTTTTCTGCACCACACGTTCCAATTCTGAGCCATTTATTAAGTAGTTGCAGTAAATTGGTGAAGTATTACGGACACAGGACATCACTTGGCATTTAGAGACATTCAAGTGCAAAAAATTCAGATTGCACCAATCAGCCAGTCTGTTTAAATCATCGTTTAGTAAAATACAATCTTCCATGCACTTAATCATTCGATATAGTTTAAGATCGTCCGCAAATAGAAGACAAAATGAGTTTTTAAAAATTTCAGGAATATCGTTGATAAATAATAAGAATAAAAGCGGGCCCAAATGACTACCCTGGGGGACGCCAGATGGTACTAGGATCTGTTCTGATAGATGATTGTCAATTTTAACAATTTGAACCCTAAGAGTTAAATAAGATTTAAGCCAATTAAGAAAATTCGAATGAAAACCAAACTGCATAAGCTTGTGTATAAGAACCTGATGATTAACGCGATCAAATGCCTTGGCGAAATCGGTAAATATAATGTCAGTTTGAAAATTGGATTCAAAATTGTTTATAATATAATTGGTTAACAATGATAGATTAGTAGCTGTAGATCTACCAGACATAAAACCGTGTTGGTACACTGATATAAAGTCTCTTAATTGAAAAGAAAGTTTATCAAAGACAATCTTTTCGAATACCTTTGGTAAAGCTGAAATTTTACAAATTGGTCTATAGTTGGTAATATCTTGTTTAGATCCTGATTTAAATACTGGTGTTATATAAGAAAACTTCCAACAGTCTAAAAATTGCCCCTTAGAAAGAGACAAGTTAAAAATGGTCAACAATGGTCTAGCTAAAGATCTTGCACATTTCAACAACAAAATAGGTGGAATCCCATCAGGACCTTCATTTTTGTTTGGATCCAACCCAAGCAGGGCTGTCTCGATTTCTGAAACCTGTAACTCCATAGAACCTATATTAACACATTCTGGGATTTGTGGTAGTTCAAGATTAGATAGAGAGTTTGTGGAATAAACTGATTGAAAGTAAACACCAAAAAGATTACAGATCTCATTGACGTCATTTGATGATGTATCTAAGTACTTCATACAGCTTGGATACCCGTTTGATTTCCGTTTAGAGTTTATAAAACTCCAAAAACTTTTACTATTGTTTCTAACATTGGATTCTAAAGAAAACATATAGGATCGATACAAAAATTTATTGAGCGTATTAAATTCGTTTTGGCAATTTAAATAACTCGAGCGTAGTTCAATATTTTCACGAGGTAAGAGGTAAGAGAGTATGAATTCATACTCTTAATTTTTTTTAAACTGCTTTTTTAGTTATGCGTGTTGTAAAAATAAAAATAAATTAATAACCCCTAAACTATAAGTATAAGTAAGTACATACGACACACAGCCATGCATTTTATTTTCTGAGGAATGGTCGTTTTCGTCGTCGTTTCCTGTTCCTTCGTTATCTGGCTCAGTCGCTTTTCCTTTCGTTTGAAAGGTGGAAAATGAATGATTTTCTTGAAAATGATTTCAATTTCTTTGCAGAATTGTACGATTCTTCTTAGCTTTTAATTTCAGAAGAAGTAGAAGTGTTCAAGCGAGAAATACGCTTGACAAGTTGAAACGATAGTTGAAAACACTAGCAGTTGCGGGCAACAATGGGTCAAAGGCGTCACCTCTTAGTTCTTGAAGGAAATTCTTAATGTAAATCGCATTTGGATGGAGTGTGTCTCAGCTCTCAAGATTGTTATATATTTTCTTGCACCTTTCGTTGGACAGTAATATCCTTTTTTCGTCACAAAAAACAAATTACCTGGGTTTTGGCAGGCTATCACTGTCAAAATCTGCTGGCAAAGAATACCAGAGAAAATGATTTTATTTTACAATGCGTTAAGAAGAAAGTGGCTGGACTAATAAATAGCCAGCCAACTCACACATTAAGGTTAGGTATTAAGTTTCTGTTTTTTTTTTTGATGAGTCAAAGCACTGGCCATTACGTATTTATGAAAATATGTTGTTTAAAGTTTCCTTAAAGTTGATTTAAGCATTCAAGCAGATATAAATTTTGCACGTTGGTATAAAGGAGTGATTCTCTGCGAACTGTGATTCTTTGGGTCCTGTGCTTTTTCATATTTTCATTTGCATCTTCTGTCACATGTATCCTTTTGTGGTTTCGACTGAATCTTTGATAATATCGTGATACTAGTGAGACTGATTGTTGGCGTCTATGGCATTTGAATGCACAGCAGAGAGCTTCTGACTAACGTGCTTTCTGTAAGCTCTAGGTGTACATTCTCGATCTGTGAACCTGTTAAATAAAACCAAAGTTTCAGCTTTCACAAAGTCTTGTCATTTTATAACTTCACAAATAGGACCAAGGCAATTCCCGAACTCGTTATGAAAAACAGCTGTCAAAGTGAGTACTAAAAACTACTTTAATGAAAAATGCTGTCACACACTCATAGTAAAAAATGATTGCGATGTAATAGAAATACCAAGATGGTGACTTGGGGGTAAAAGAGCATTTAATTACTAACTTAAGGTGGCGCTACAGTTCGGGGTGGACTAGGGCCCCAAGCAACAAGCTTCTTTCAGCCGAATCGGTTTCTAGCTAGCTGTCTCCAGTTTCGCACGTCAAGTTGGTTGAGGTCCTCATCCTCTTGCGTGCGTCACCTTTTACGCTGTCAACCTCTACTGCGCTGTTCCACGGTGTTATAGATTCAAAGACTTTCCGGGCCGGAGCATTGGTGTCCATTCGCTCTACTCAGTTGTTGATTTTGACTTTTGTGGCAAGGTCGGTGTCGCTGTACAGCCCCTACAGTTCCTTGTTGGTTGTTGTATCTTCTTCTCCATCCCCATCTATGCAGACGGGACCAAAAATTACCCGGAGAATTTTCCTCTCAAAACACGTTCTCATCCACCGTTAACAGTGTCCATGCCTCTGCACCATACATCCGGAACGGGATGATAAGCGTCTTATACAGGGACAGTTTAGTTGCTCGAGAGAGGGCTTTGATTTTCAATTGCCTTCTTAGCAGCGTTGCCACAAAGTGCCCGATCGGGCCTTTTGGCCCCCTGTTTTATATTTTGGCCCTTGGCCCGGGCCTACTAGAAATGGCCCCCAAATGTTAATTTCAGAAGCTTAAACATAATTATAGTGATACTGCGTTTTCATTAGAGCAAATGAGGTAATTTCGTAGAAAATTTGCAAATTAGATCCGAAATTACCTCATTTCCCATACAAATTCACATTTCGAAATGAGATAATTTCAACCAAATTTGCACGAAATTAGGTTGGAAATTAGATAAAAACAAATCGAACAACTCTAAATTAATTGCTATTGTGAATTTGTCTGATTCAAATGTCAAATTTTGAAGCGCAAATAATCAGAACATGAAGGAAAATTTTTGTTGTACAAACAAAACAAATATTTCAATCAGGTAAATATATTAATAATAAATTAATAACCATTAATATTTTCTTTCATTATTTGTATATTTGGAACTGAAGTCTAAACGCAATGCATCTGAATGGAAGGAGTACCAAAATGGTGATGCCGACGCATTAGATCATAGATCCCGTAGCATCAGCTGCATCTTTAGAACTGCAATGTTAATTTTATTTGTGAAAGAAAGAAGACCATACTCGGTGTAACACAACAAGGAACCGTACAAGATGTCCAAATTCTAGCCCAGCAAATACCTGGCCAGCATTCTCTTGGTTGCTTCCCAGTGATCCAGATTCGTAGGTAAATCTAGTGCTGGAGAGTTGCATGGAAGAGTAAATCCTTACCTGTCGAGGATTGAGATGCTTTAAATAAACTAATACATATTTTGTAACCAACAACAACTGATCCCAAATTAAATTAAAGTCGGTCAATAGTGTAAAAAAAAATCAATCTTGTTTTCATTTTTAAGACAACTATACAAATGCATGTTCATCTCTTGATTTATCAGCTTTTTAAGATCATGCTTCTTGCTAAATGGTAGAAGATGCAATCACAGACTCGTACGCCACAAATAACGTATTGCTTTTTGGATCCAGAAACAATATCCTGCTGGTTTCTAGGTCAACAAACGATATTCAAACTGGACGAAAATGTGGATGATTCTGTTGATGCTGCAAACCAAAAATGTTCAATTGCTATTGCATGAAAGCGCGAATGATTCTGTTGATGCTGCAAACCAAAACGATTCACCAGCGTGGTTTTTATTTCGATTGGTAGAAGATGGAATATATGGAGTCCTCAGACTTTCCCATACGGGATAGGTCTGATATCAATGCAAATTTAGGTACGCCTTGGATCCAACACCCAACTTGCCGGTCTCTGTGTCAATATGAATCTTTTGCGTGGACGATTCTATTACATGGTAGAGACCAATAATTTCATGGTCAATACAAATCAAAAGATTCTCCGTCGTAATTTTCAATTTGTTTTTTATTTAGTTTTAAATTTATTACCAATGACAATCGACGATAAATAAAAAATAAACAATCATACAGGGTTGTCAAACGAAATGAGGTAATTATAGATGAAAACACTTTTTCTGTATTTTGCGAAATTACCTCATTTCGGCTCTAATGAAAACGTAATATAAGTGATAGTTTTAAAATGTTGTACAAAATTAAATATTAACCATAGCCATTTCTTATTTTTATTTTTGAATATAATGTAATGGCTATATAGAGCTACAAAACTGCTTGGAAAAAATAGGTAAGATCATGATAATGACGCTAGTAAAAGGTGGGCTTAGTTGAAAGGATTAATTCGATTTTCTTCGGAAAGACTGATTTCAATATTCTTTTTTACACAGAAGCTTTCAAAAAATACAATTTTTATTGTGTACCAAAATTTTTGAAAAAAATATTTTTTGGATTTAAGAAATGTTTCAATATTTTTTTTTTTTGAAAATAAAATGTTTTGAAAACGGCATGATCGATTGTTTTGAAACTCAATACTAAAGAGGTTTTTAGTACTCTCTAAAATATTTTTAGAAAAACTTTTACATTTATGAAAAAATAACGGTACCTTCCATACAAAAGTAAAAAAACCGGAAAGGAAAATATTTTTTTTCTCAAAAACGACTCCTATGATTTGGATTAAACTTTTTCGTATACTAAAATTAGTACGATCAACTACCAAAAATTATAAAATTTTACACTAAGCAACTATTAATATGTAGTACCTGTCATATAAATTTTTTATTTTGCCATTATCGTTTGGCCGGATTTAGATTAATTTTTGTATATACAAATTTCAGATGAAATTCAATAATATTGCATTTCAAAAATTTTCAAAAAAAAAGTTTTTTAATTTTTAAAAAAAATTTCAATTTTTTTGAAAATATATCTCAAAAATGGATAACAATTTTTTTTAACTTTGTTTTTATATACACATAAATAAATACTATAGATTTGCATACCAAAATTTGTCCTTAAAAATGTTTTAAGAATTTTATTATATAAAAATTATTTTTTTTTTAAGACCGCTCCAACGATTTTAATTTTTTTTCCATACTATCATATTCAATCAAAAATTCAGATGGCATTCTTTTTTTCCACCTCAAACTATCAAAGGAGTTGTTTTAGATAATTTCATGCTTTTTTACATTTTTCTCTCATAATTTCCATGTTTTTATATACAATTTTCTTAAACCCACAGTGTCTTGAACATAAGAGCAAGTACGTGCGACCCAGTCGTGCATTTTATTTTTTTTACTTGAACTATTTATTGAATGCATTAATTAAATAAATAATAACAATAAATAAAAATATTAAATAACGAGTTATTTTTTAATGAAGGATTTTTTGTGAAATATTTGGCCCCAGCTCTTGTCAAATGGCCCCTATAAAATTTCGAAAAGGCCCTCACTGCTTTTTTCTTCGCGGCAACGCTGCTTCTTAGCCCAAAGAAACAGCGATTGGCAAGAGTAATTCTTCATTAGATCTCAGTACTGGTATCGTTCGCTGAGTTTATAGCGGATCCTACATAGGTGGACAAAGTCTCTGACAACTTCAAAATTATAGCTATCTATAGCGATGCATTCTGTCCGAAACGTCGGTGTTGGGTGTCCTTTCTTGTTGACAGCATATATTTCGTTTTGCTTTCATTCACCGTTAAACCCATCTTCTTGGCTTCCTATGTCAATGTCGTCAGCAGCGTAAGCGAGTAATTGGACGGACTTTTGAAAGATTGTGCCTCTAGTGTTGACGTGAGAGTTTTGCACTATCCTTTCAAGAACGATGTTGAAGAAGTGGCATGACAGCGCGTCGCCTTTCCTAAAACCTTTTTTGACATCAAAGGTGTCGGTGAGGTCTTTGCCGATCTTGATGGAGCAGCGTGCATTCTCCATCATCATCCTGCACAAACGGACGAGTTTGGGAGGGCTGCCAAAACTAGACATTGCTCTATAGCTCGTCTCTATAGATTCTGTCATACGCGGCCTTGAAATCGATGAAAAGGTGGTGGGTATCGATTTGAAACTAATGGGTTTTCTCCAAGATCTGCCGTAATGTGAATATTTGGTCGATAGTGGACTTCCTTGGCCTAAGACCACACTGATATGGACCTATCAGGTTGTTGACGAATGGCCGTTATACAATTTGCAGAAATGATTTTTCCATATCCTCAGCACCGACTGCGATTCTACTACGATGTTCCCTTGATCTCCCTTGCAGGCTTCGGTTCGGCCCTTGTAACCTTGGGAGGTTCTTCTTACTTTTTGGAAAACTTCCGAACTTCATTCCTGCAATGGCGTCCTCCTCATCCCTCGATCACGCGCTTCTCATGCTAGTTTTTTCCTTTTAGAAGCTTGTGTTCCTCTCTCCTCTTCTGCTCGTAGAGTTCGCGAGCAGCTCTGGTTCTTCTATGCAACGCCGCTTTGTATGCCTGTTGTTGGGCTGCAAGTACTTGCCGGCATTCTTCATCGAATCAGGGGTTTATCTGTGGTGGTCGTGTGAGGCCCAGCACGTCAGAGGCGGCATCTCTGATGGCTTCCTGGCAGTTTTTTCACTGGTTCTCGATATTTGCAGTTGGCGGCAAAGGACTATTAAAGATGGCGCGAAAGACTCGATCGTAAAAGATCGTAAAAGGACCTGGCAGTTTCTTGCAAATGCAGCCGTCTGACGTTGAACTTCCTCACAGTATTTCACCGTTTTGGCTTTGGTCTGGATATCCGTAGCGTTGCCTTGGCTACAACGAGGTAGTGGTCCGATTCAACGTTGGCTTCTCGGAACGTTCGGACATCCTTGATACTGGAGGAGTGCCTTGTGCCGATTGCAATGTGGTCAATCTGGTTGGCGGTTGATTGACCAGGAATTCGCCATGTCCCCTTATGTATATCGAGATGCGGGAAATGCGTACTAGCTACCACAACGTTTCGCCCCGCAGCAAAGTCGATCAACCTGAGTCCGTTATCGGATTTGGTGTCGTGCAGGCTGTATCTTGTGCCTCCAAAGACGTCTTCTCTTCCCAGTTTGGCATTTAAATCACCCAAGACGATTTTTATGTCATAGCTAGGGAATTGCTCATATGTCTTGTCCAGGAGCTCATAGAACTCATCCTTGGTGTCGTCATATTTCTCCTCTGTGGGGACATGCGTGCATATGAGGCTGATGTTGGCGAACTTAGCCTTGATGCGAATTGTCGTGAGGCGTTCGTTCACATAGCTGAAACTTAAGACTTCTTGCTTAAGTCTGCCTCTAACAAAAAATCTACATCCAAAATGACGTTGCGCTTGTCATCGAATATGTCGTAGTAGCCCGTATAAGGTGTTCACTAAGTAGTTCAGCCTAACTGGAACTGTAGACGCCACCGTTGATTACATCTTGAGAATTCTTACGCTGCCGCCTGGATAAAGGAGAAGTGCCTTAGTGGCAACACTGCTCCCCCCCCCTCTCTCGTTTGCTGCCGCCTCTAACCGTCCACATGGATTGGATTGGAGCCCCATCTTCAGTTAAAGGTACTACTAGGCACCCGATGTTCACCATTTGTAGGTGAGAGTAGGAGTTGATAGACAGAGGTTCGCTTTGAAAAAAAGCTTGTGGACGCTTGTGTCCTCTTGAATGCACAATATCTACCCTTTGAACAACAACTGAAGCTATATTAGTCCTACAAAATTAAACAACTTTTTATTTTTGTGTAAAACAAGGAATTCCTCTTGGATAGTCTATATCCACAAAAAATGACTTACATGCGTTGTCCAAATGATACTCTATATGCCTAAAACACAAACAAATTTTAACACTATTATGTTATAGATATAAAATGCTAATTTTACTGGACTAGGTATGGGTTGGCATACATCGGTATACCTATATCCTATTTTTCAATAGCCACGATGAGATCGGTAGGTCACTTCCTGATGTCTATTAGTTTTATAATGTATTGCTTTATTTCGTTTTCAATCAAAATAAATTTAACTATACATCTTCACCTCATTATGCCTATAAACACATTCAATAAATAAAACGGTATTCTTTGCACGAAAAGTCGTCAAAATAAATTCTAGGTCTCTCATTACTTAAAACTTTCATGCTTTTCACAATTCACATTCTCACAATCATTTGTCACACACGAAGCAACAAACAAGCAGTTTCTGCTTGAAATTCCCATTCAATGCTTATTAATTCAATTCCACCACCTTAACATCCCTTATGCAAATGTTTGCCAATTAGTACCTAATAAAATCCGCACCATTACCACAAGCCTGTAATATGTAATAGGTAATATAAACCTCATTTCTCTCCCTTCGATAAGATATCTCGTGCAGGCAAAACAGTTAACAAGATGTATCTCTCAAAGTTACATTATTTATATTTACAAACAATCACCCACACCTAGACAAATACCTACTTTGGCAAAAACTGAAAACATAGACATGGCAATGTTTCCATCATAGGTATGTATACACAAACAATACAGTCGATATCAAAAAAAAAGGTCATAAATCTTCTTTTTATAGCTAAAAACTGACCATGACCCTGTTTGTCTCTTTGCCTCAGCTTGTCACTTTTGTTTGTATATTCTTGTGTCTCAATTAAATTACAAACATCGAATGTTTTTGTAGATCGATAACGGAGGACAAAAAGGACCAAACAACAAAAGGATTACATCCAAATAATGTGAACCTTTAGAGAGGGTCATGTGAAGAGGCTCCTAATTTTATATTTTATTCCTTTATGAATACGAAGAATCCAAAAAAGGATCACTCAAGAAAGTCCTCGTTATTTTTTTTTTTGTTTTGTGTATATATGTACTCTCCATATTACAGTCTTCTAGAATATAAACTTTGCTTCCTCAATCTGCCTCCAGGGCAATGCTCTACATACCAAAGAATAAAAAAAAAGGATGTCGAATCCTTTTGAATGTCTGAAAGAATTCTTTCAAGTACTTTTGGGGAGAGAAAAACCTCCAACTCCCCAAGAATTTCTCACTCAAATTTAGGCTTTCAAAGATCTTCAGAAACACAATGAGCAACTATTTCCAACGAAAGACAATCCTGGTTCCTGGGAGAAACTTCTCGAACAAGTAAAGAGTTGGGTACAAGAGAGGAATCCTTTTGTTTTATTTACAATGCAAACTTAACAACTTCTTCTTGAGAAATGTATGTCAGTGAACCATTGCAAGACCAGAGGAATACAAATTCAAAAAAAAAAATTAACAGCCGTTTTTACGAGAATTTATAGCTAAAAGGGGTTAAAAGAAGCTGCTTGAACCCGTTTTATCAGAATTTTTAGAGTAACAAACAAAAAAATAAACTGTTTCCCTGAGCATATGTTTATGTATCAAAAAATGATGTTAGTGTTGAAAATTGGTTTTATTTTAATTTAAAATAAACATTGGAATCAACCTCGGAACGTGTTCCAACGGCTCAATTACATTAAGGAAGAAAATGTCCCTTTAAAGAAGTAGGCACATTGTGTAGGTTCTTATGTACATATTTATTTATTTATTGATATGTTTGATATTACATATTTTCAAAAATGACTTTCCCAGCAAGCATTTCTCTTCAGAAATGATTAATAAATGATTCACATAAGTGAAATAACCTTCATTAATGAATTCATTTATTTATAAGGTGGTTTGAACCAAATTTACTGGGCACCATTTTTTCGAACTCGAATTATTTTTATGAACTATATTCATAAATAATTAAATAATTCTTTACTTAGGTGAGTGTAAATAAGACGCTCATGACTCTTCTTTGAAACATTTAAATGAGACAAAATGATTCATGAGAATGAAGAAAAATTAAGTTTTTCACATTCAGTTGAGTGAATTTAAATTGAATCATAATTGATTCAATACATCAAGGTGTCAATGATAATCAGAATGTATACCTAAGGTGACCATACGTCTCGCTTTGGGTGGGACAGTCCCGCTTTCGAACTATGTGTCTCGCTGTCCCCAATGAACGCAATAATGTCCCGCTTTGAAAAAAGAATTGATCTCAAACATTATAATTTTGATCAGTGGTTCAGAAATGTAAACACACGGATTTTGACAGATTAACTGAGGTTCAGCGATGATTATAGATAGACTACTTTCACTACCTCTGTAAATTTTGTAATCTAGTTTTTATAAAAAAAGATATATTAATTCAGCAACAATAAAGATTATATTTAGAAAAGCTGGTACATATCACGTTGTACCTACCTCAATTAATTAGTGAATTAAAACGGTTGAACCAAGACCAAAAAATTCTACCATTCAGCTGAATGACGTGAAAGCTTGTACTGGAAAAGGTTTTCAAAAATGTTGCAGCCATTATTTTATCAGAAACTGTTAGTAAACAACAAATATTGCAAAATTTTTTTTGAAAATTTTATCTCTTAATTACTTACTTACTTATCCGGCTCCCGATCCATGAAGGGTCTCTGCCTGAGATATTGCGGTCTTCCATCGGTTGCGGTCCCTCGCACGCTCCCTCCAGTCGTCGACCCAAGCGCTCTTGCGTCTGTGACCGCCTGGTCCCTATAGCGGAGGTTCGGTCTTCCTGGTCGTCTCGAACCTAGGGGCTGGGATTCAAAGATTTTCTTGGCTGGAGCGTTGTTGTCCATTCGCTCGATGTGGCCGAGCCAGTGTAGTCGACGTGTTTTAGCTCTTTGGACTACATCCCCATCTTGGTACAGCTCGTACAGTTCACGATTGAATCTTCTCCTCCAATCGCCCTCTTCGCATATAGGACCAAATATCCGCCGAAGAATTTTTCTCTCGAAAGTGCCCAGTATCAATTCCCCTTTTTTACTTATCGTCCAGCACTCGGCGCCGTAGAGTTGAACTGGTAAAATTAGCGTTTTGTATAGCGTGCACTTTGTCTTTCGGGAAAGGAGTTTTGAACCCATTTGTTTGGCCAAACCGAAGTAGCAGCGGTTCGCTAGGGTAATTCTTCGTCGGATTTCCACTAAGGTATCGTTAGTGGAATTGATGTTTGTTCCGAGGTAGGTGAACTCCTTGACTACCTCGAAATTACTGCTACCAACAGTGACGTTTTGTCCTAGGCGATGGACAGATGAGGCTTTGTTTGTTGATAGCATATACTTTGTTTTGTCCTCATTCACTTCAAGACCAACGCGTTTCGCCTGTTCATCAATAGCTGTGAATGCTTCAAGTACAGCTCTCTTGGAGCGGCCGATGATGTCGATGTCGTCCGCATAGCCAAGCAGTTGAGAAGACCTGTTGAAGATAGTGCCTTCCATGTTAACACCACTCTTGCGCACTATCTGCTCCAGGACTAGGTTGAAGAAATCACATGATAGCGCATCTCCTTGTCTGAACCCTGTACACCTATGGAATAACTCGGATGAGCTGTTACCCATTTGCACGTTGCACCGCGTATTTTGTAACGTCATGCGGCATAGCTGGATCAGTTTTTTCGGGATCCCGAGTTCCGACATCGCCAATAGAAGCTCTTGGCGACTTATGCTATCATATGCGGCTTTGAAGTCGATGAATAGGTGGTGGGTCTCGACTTGAAATTCGTTGGTCTTTTCCAGGATTTGCCTCAATGTGAAGATTTGGTCTATCGTTGATCTGCCTGGCCTGAAGCCACACTGGTACGTGCCGACCATAGTGTTGCAGAAAGGTTTTAGACGCTCACATAGTACGTTGGATAGGATCTTGTAGGCAACATTAAGCAGGGATATTGCCTCTGTAGTTCTTGCAGGACATAGGATCACCTTTTTTGTAGATTGGGCATATGGAGCTATTTGAACAGTCGTCGGGCATACTTTCCTCCTCCCACACTTGGTTGATGAGCTGGTGCATGCACCCTACCAGGACATCTCCTCCATACTTAAAGAGTTCCGCAGGTAGGCCATCCGCGCCGGCGGATTTGTTGTTCTTAAGCTTGTGGATGGCTTTCTTAACCTCTTCAGTACTGGGTGCTGGGACTGAATCTTCATTGACTGGTCTAATGCTTCTTTGTTCCCCTGTCGCCTCCTCTACATAATGCCCATTAAGCAGCTGCTGGAAATGCTGCTTAAACACGTCTACAATTCCCTGTGCTTCGGTGACTAGGTTACCTTCGCTGTTTCGAAGAGCTTGCGTGCCAGTCCTATAACCAGATGCCAGTTGCTTGGCTGTTTTGTAGAACCGGCGGGTGTTGGTGGCGGTGCTAGACTCTTCGAGATACTTGAGCTGAGAGGCTGCGGATGCTCTTTTCTTTCTACGCAGGGTTTTTTTTTCTTTCCTTCTCTTTTTACGGTACTCCTCTCTTGCTGCTCTTGTTTTCCGTTGCAGCATTTGCATTCGTGCATTTTCCGTCTCCTGCTTCAATACCGCGCATTCATCGTCATACCACGGGTTCTTTTTTCTGGGTGGTTGATAGCCTATGGTGGTCTCGGCTGTCTCCTTAATGATGTCGCGATATTGGTTCCACTGGTTGTTGACGCTTGTGGCTGGGTTTACGGCAGAGAGTTTCCCGGTCAATTGCTCACTGTAGTTTCTGGCTTTCTCAGATGTGCTAAGGCATGCAATGTTGAATTTCTTCCTTTGGGTGGTCTTTGTTTTCTTTTCGTTGGACAGTCGGGCTCTGAACTTTGTCACAACAAGAAAGTGGTCAGAGTCCACGTTTGCGCCTCGGAAAGTTCGCACGTCTAATATGTTCGATGCATACCTTGCGCCAATTAGCACGTGGTCGATTTGGTTGGCGGTTCGACCATCTGGAGATCGCCAGGTTGCTGTGTGTATCCTTCGCCTGGGGAACCTAGTGCTACTTATCACCGTATTACGAGCTGCAGCAAAGTCGATTAGTCGGAAGCCGTTATCTGTGGTCGTTTCGTGGAGGCTGTGCTTTCCAACTAATCCGCCAAAGATGTTTTCCTTTCCGACTTTAGCATTGAAGTCTCCGAGCACGACTTTGACATCGTACTCCGGACAGGCTCCGTAGGCTCCGTCCAGGAGGTTGTAAAACTCCTCCTTGTTAGACTCCTCAGCTTCATCGGTAGGGGCGTGTGCACATATTAGGCTGATGTTTTGGAAGGTAGCTTTGATGCGGATCACAGGCAGGCGATCGCTAATCGGCTTAAAATCGATGACTTTCGATCTGAGTCGATTTTCCACGACGAATCCGCATCCTAACATGTGCAGTCTTTGATGGCAGCTGTAATAAATGTCGCAATCTTTTCTTTTCGTTATACCTGATCCTATCCATCGTATCTCCTGGATCGCGGTAATATCTGCCTTGTACCGCGAGAGGACAGATTCAAGTGTTTGAGTAGCACCTGGTGTATAGAGTGTTCTTACATTCCAGGTACATACTCGTAGGTCATAGTCCATCTTTTAATTACGCAATCAATACGCAATCACAGAAAATCGGTGCTGTGAATGGGGAAAACTTATGGGGTTTTCTTTTGGTAAATTTTGATTTTGATATAAAAATTGATTTTTTTCGTATTGGTGCATAATTTGTGTCTGCGAGGCTGTAGCGATCTATATTTGTCAAACTGATGGCTGTCAATTGTTCTGGGGTGTAATGGTGTTAGTAAACGGGGGGCAAATCTGCCGAAAAATCCAGATCTGCAAAATTAATTTGCGATAAAAAAAAAATTGTGCATAACTTTTTTCGGAGCAAAGATACGCTAATGACATGCGTGAACAAAGTAAACTGGAGTCTTACGACTTTAATATGACATGTTAAAAAAGCCATATTTTTTGAAAATTGACCAGAGATATAGCCATTCAAACTTTACCATTTTTTATCATTTTTCGCCGTTTTTGCCCGAAAGCTTTTTTTTTTGGTACTTTATGGAAAATTTAATGTTCCTAGCACCTAGTACCAAATCTTATGTTAATCGGACCAGCCGTTCGGTCTGTAGGTCTGAAAGCATTCAAAAACAGCTGAAAAACGAAATTGCGAACTTACATCTTTTTTATAAATTCTCTATAGTTCTAATGTCATATTATATCAAAATTTTGATTATGAACATTTTTACGAAAGCGAAATTTGCTATATTGTACCGAAAAAGGGACTTTCGGGCCAAAACTGTGAAAAATTATAAGAAATGGTAAGGTTTGAATGGGTTTTAGTATCTCTGTCAATTTTGAACAAATATTAATTTTTGAACATTAAGTCTCTACTTTTTTTGTCCGTGTATGACTTAAACCTATTTTTGCTTCAAAAAAAGTTATGCACAATTTATTAAAAAATTTAGATATCCTTGATTTTTTATTTTTCTTAGGTTGGTTTTTGTTAACTTTTCCTGCTTAAATTTTTTCGTAAAATTTTTTGAACTATCCATTCAAATAGAAAATTTAATTTTGAACAAAAAGTATTATAAGTAAAATTGTCAAACTTAGTTTTCGAGCTATACCAAAAATACTGAAAAGTGACCATTCTCTCAGAAACGCATGGGATTTTCGGTTTTAAGCATGCTTATGCTTAAGCATGCATTTTCGGTTTTAAGCATGCTTATGGGCCAAACAAACATATTCAATAATAAAAACCCTTGCTCGTAATTCTTCCTTTATACCCCTCATTTTCCGGTCTATTCAATAGGCTATTAGGACATTTGGTATTAAACTTCATGAACTTAAAACTTGGCATATATTTTAGATCATATTACTTTTTTTGACTGATTTTTTACGCACAGGTTTCTTGTTCATACATATAAGAACTTGGCTCTTTTTTAACGTTTATGTTTTTGTTGTGATACTACTCACTCGGTCTTACCATTTGTATTTCGGGAGTCCTAATAGTATTAACATCACCGAACAAAATCACTTACTCCTTCTATTACCCAAAAACAAAGAGGTTTTTGGAAATATAAACGTCATTTGGAACGATTTATGTCGAAATTCACGTAGATACATTTCAAGCTTTTAAACTATCGTGTAGATATGAAATGTACGGTTTCGTTTGCAACTATACCTACTGATGGAGCTCCTACAATGTACCTGTAAGAGTAGTAACACAAAAATATATTAATGCTAATTTTCAAAACACTCCAAATTATGTTCCTGCGTATTTGGTGGCACAGTATAACACACTTACCATTACGCTATAATCCGTTAAGGTCTTCTTAGCCATGGGGTGAGATGAGAGATATGTGTGATTTTCTCCAATGAGAAAATGTGATGTGAGCTGAATTTCTTACTCAACACGAAAGTTAAATGCAACATTGGCAATTTTCACTTTATAGCTATAAAAAAGCTCTTAACCATGCAGAGCAGAGATATTCGGCTTCAGAACGCCGAAAAGGACAATAATGCAATTCTTCATTGGTAATATTTTTTCCTACTCAAGAATTTTGTATGACATGCATTGAACTCTTGACTCTTGAGTTGAAAGACAAGCCTCAAATGAGGAATTGGACTATTTTTCACTATCGTTTAGTTAACTCACTTAATTTGGTGAGTTAACTAAGCGACCAAATTGGGGGCCTTTTCAGTTTTGGCGCCATCTCAATTTTGATGCTTGAAAAGCGTAGAAGGGTGATATCAAGAGTGTCACACAATGATGAGAATGGATTTTTGGGAACTAAAAGATAAACTTCAAGGTAATTTCGACGAAATCAGCCAATACAAATATTTGAACCACAGATCAAAATTTGAACCACGTTTGTACAAATGATCCTAACTCTGATTAAGCTCAGAGTTCACTTTTAACTGAAAAACTGGCCTTTAGTCATAGAAAATTTGATCTAATAAATACGTGCTATCAAACAACCCGTTGCGTAGATTTAAACGACGAAGTGGTTTCCTGGGCACAACTTGTGTTATAAAGATATATTTGAATAAAAGATATTATTTTGAACAACTTAAAAACACTTATTTTATTTATTTATAATTTATAATTTATTTATAATATCTTTTATTTATTTCATAAAAAAAACATTTCATGAAAATCGCCAATATCAAATCAAGATATATTTTAGAAATCGAGCGCCCTTATTGAAAAACCTTTAATAATGAAACCAAAGGTTTTTGACCTTAAATTTGTCCATTAGTTTCGACACGGTCATTAATTTAGGGCTCAGAGCCGAGCATAGTTTTATGAGCCCAAATTGCCAAATCAGTTTTTTTTTTCTTTAATAGTTTCCTAATTTTATGACTTCCAAAATCAACATTTATTTTGGCGATAATGTATATAACTGTGGGCTTAATGTAAGTTTTTGTCTCGCGGTTAAAAAAGATTTGTTTTTAACGGCCTTCTTTAATTCAGACTTAATTCGCCTAAATTTATATTACTGCGATATGATGATCGCATAAATATTCTTCTCTCATTTAAACAATATATATGGTCAAATAATTTCAACCATAATGACCTTATTTGCAAACTTGCACCACCTTTTTTTGGCTCAACAAAAAATTTCCCGCCCAGCAATAACTCAATTAGTGCAGTTATTCCAAGCCGCTTGCCATATCAAGGCCCCCTACACACACACACAGTCATGTCGACGGTCGACGTGTAGGGGTAGCATTAATTCAATCATAATTAAGTGAAATTAACCCCCATGAAACAAAATATAATAAAACACAGCTATGAGTAGCACTTAGGGGCCAACTAACCAATTTCTTGGCTTGTGCTCGACTACAGGCCAATTAAGCCCTGATTCATTACAATTCACCATAATTCACCCTGCATAAATCCTTATTTCGAATTCTTTTATTTTGGCAGAAGAACAATTAAGATGACATTAAGAAAGATGGTAGTCTTTATTCTATAAAGCCAAGGAGTGTTGACCCACATTTCCGAAAATTAAACTATACGATTTCAATTTTCTTTTCTGTATTCAGAACTGCTCTTTGTTAGATGAGAAAAACGTTTATATAGCTTGCTGAAAGAGAATTTCTTTTAATTTGCTCTAAGCTCCTGACACGGAAGGGTGATTTAATATTGTGTTTAGATTTGTATTTCCTTACAAACACCTGAACTTGCAGTTTTTTATTACACTTGGGATTGAAATTATTTATTCTTTGTCTTCGATAAGGATTATTTTATGAAAAAAACTTACTTAAAGGAAAGCATAACTTTTTCTATTTTAGGCGCAATAGACTCCGAAGGTCTTTGATGCACTGAATTTGAACCTGACCTTAGAATTGTTCTGGCACATGATGTGCCCACATCACAAGGTTCAAGGTTTTTTTCTGCAACAATCCATTCCTATCTTTCCCAAAGAAATCACTTTGGAAATTTTTGAGTTTAACATATTTTCTAATAATGTAGGGTAAGGTGGGGCTAGTTGGACCACTTTTTGCTTGAAATCGCATAACTTTTTACCCAAAAAACCTAAAAACACATTTTTTTCACATCTAATTAACTATACCTACTACTATAGTTAACGGCAAATTATTAAGCCATCAACCATCAGGTATAAGAAGTTCTTAATGATTTTCGACAGGGTGTTCTGCTATCTTGATATCAAAATAGCAAAGCACCAAAAAAAAACATAGAAAACATTGAACGACAAATTCAAAATTGTCACAACTAATTAACGGCAAATCACCCAATTAACCATATTTCGATTTTTCAAAGTTGCTTTGCTAACTTGACACTCATCCTATTTATGTATAAAATAAGAGTGAAACCTGAATCCATGGAAAAGAATGTAATTTCGGCTTCTTAAAGAAATTTGAAAAAATTAAAAATATTTTATAGCAGAAGAATAAGATTACATCAGATGCACCAAGTCCAAGATGGGGTTAGTTGGACCAAAGGTTAATAAATAGAGAAAGAAGCTCTATTAAGGACATAAACGCTGTTATGCTATGTTTCCACCTAAGGTTTATCTCAGTTTAGATTAAATAAATCTTTTTGGTGTTTCCATCGCACAAAAAGATTTAAAAAATATTAAATCTGACGAAACTTTAAAAAATGCAAATGGCGCTTCAATTTTTGTTTATGAAGTGCGAAAGAGACAGAATGTTTTATTCGTGTCAAACAATGAAGAACTGAATCGAGTCTCGAATGAATCGTTCAGCACCATGTTAAAATAGGTTAGTTCGATTTGTAAAACTATGTGTCCTAGGAAGATTTAATAAGATTAATTTCTAATCTCCAAGATTAACGAAATATATTTATATGGTAAATCTTCAAGATTTAAAGAAGATTTGAGGTAAATCTTATTAAATCTCAGATTAGCGTTAGGTGGAAATGTAGCATTAGTTAGTTTGAACATAATTTGATCCCAAACTAAAACCTAATTCAAAGCACAACTATAGATAATGTATATGACACCATGGCCAGCAATAGAGAATTTTGTATGGGCCCGATTTCGGCAACAATATCATTCCACCCACTCCTCGCTTGGTAAAGACTCATAATATGCTTCCATACACTTTGATAGCAACATACAGCTATAATATTCTTATTTCCCTTTGGAACTCTATCGGTCCAAAATGACAAGAAAACGAATAAGTACCGAAAACGAAAAATACCGAAAACGAAAAATTACCGAAAAAGACAAAGTACTGAAAACGACAAAGTATGCAAAAAGACAAGATACCGAAAACGACAAAGTACCGAAAACGACAAAGTACCGAAAAAGACAAAGTA
This sequence comes from Dasysyrphus tricinctus, assembly GCA_963921185.1. NCBI lineage: Eukaryota > Metazoa > Arthropoda > Insecta > Diptera > Syrphidae > Dasysyrphus > Dasysyrphus tricinctus. The sequence continues at coordinate 46,942,784 of OY992533.1, read as the reverse complement.
CCGACAACGAAAAAAATAGTGAGAAAGACAATGTACCGAAAACGACAAAATACCGAAAAAGACAAAGTACCGAATATGACAAAGTACCGAAAACGACAAGGTACCGAAAGCGACAAAGTACCGAAAACGACAAAGTACTGAAAATGACAAAGTACCGGAAACGATAAAGTACCGAAAATTAAAAAGTACCGAAAAAGACAAAGTACCGAAAACGAAAAAATAACGAGAAAAGTATCGAAAACGACAAAAAAAAACCAAAAAGACAAAGTACCGAATATGACAAGGTACCGAAATTGACAAAGTACCGAAAACGACAAAGTACCAAAAACGACAAAGTACCGAAAACGATTAAGTACCGAAAACGACAAAGTACTGAAAACGAAAAAGTACCGAAAATAACAAAGTACCGAAAAAGAAAAAGTACCGAAGACGACAAAGTACCAAAAACGACAAAGTACCGAAAACGACAAAGTACCAAAAACGACAAAGTACCAAAAAGACAAGATACCGAAAACGACAAAGTACCGAAAACGACAAAGTAACGAAAAAGACAAAGTAAAAATAAAAAAAGATCACAAAAAAATTGCACCATTGTTCAGCGACAAAAAGCGACAGTTTTTGTCACATCCCTCTTTGGGAGTTCATTTTACCCTGTTTCGAAGGGTGTTAGTGCTAACTTGACTGTCAAGTTAGCATTACCTGGGGTTAATTTAAAAAAAAATGTCAAATAGCTTAATTTTCGACATTATTAAAGGTCCCTTCTATGTCAGGAATGCACCCATGGTGAATTCTTTGAGTTGCCGACCCGGCTGGAAAAACAATCTAGTTTTTGGCGAGGGGCTAGAAAGTTTTACATAGATACTAGCAAGGGCCGAGGGCCCAGCAAGGGTAGCTCTAGAAATTCTCTAGAGCCTCGCCAGTGAAGTAACCTTTTGCCTCGAGACAGCAAAAAAAGTAAAAAGTTTTCTTTACTGGGATTCGATCCTGCAATCTTCTGATAACCAGTCCTATACCTTCAACAGTGACGTAAGCAGTGGGGCTTGAGCCCCCCAAGCAAGGGACTTACTATGCTTAGATTTCTAATAATTTAATTTCGTAAAATATTTTGCATTATTTTTTCGTTGAAAATACAATTTTCAACAAAATCTGCAACGATTCATGAAAGTACTTACCTATACTTTTCTTCAAAAGGAATCTCCAATATTTTGTTTTGTCTCTGAGAAATCCTTAGTTAGTTGTATGTAAGTATTCACCTTTCCCTACATTATTTAATAAAAAGGCTTAAACGCAGTATAATATGCTAAACACTCAAATAATTTCAACAATGGCTTTCTCAGAGAGGAACAAATATATCGGACAGATTTAAAATGAGGAGGATAGAACCTACGATGAGGAATCGTTACAGTAATTTTTGAAAATATTTATGGTGGTGTTGCGTAATGTCAAAATAGTGAAAAGACGGTGACGACTAAGATCCAACTAAGGATATCTCAGAGAGTAACACAGATATTGAAAAGATTTTGACCAAATTTTGAAAATTCCAAAAAATTAGTTTAATATGTGTAAATGAGGCCGTGAGTGCAAAAGTGGTGTTACCCATTTTTTGGAAAAATTGATACTTTTGTCTCCTATCCAGGAAAAATCCTGCGTACGCTACTGACCTTAACTACTGAGCTATTTCGCAATACAGTTGTGCAATGTTGAAAATGAAACACTATATACTTTAATTATTCTTACTATTGTATGATGGGTATAAAATATTTTTTATCTTTTTTTGTCATGTATGGGGTATTTGTGATGGGATAACAAGACTTATCCAACAAGTTTTTACTAGCGAGGGCCTCGCGAGTATTTGACAAGTTTGCCTTGTCTAGATTTCTCTACCGAAGCCTTTCAGGGCCTCGATTAACTTGACAAAAACTTGCCATTTTTCCAGGCGGGGACCATCAGACCACTTCCTGAAGCGCCTTCTCAACAGATTTGCCCTTCATATATGCATGCTTGGATGATTCTATTTTTTTATTAAAATAATAAAAAACACGCTTGACACTTTCATTTCCATATTTACGCAAAATTGAGACGTAATTTTTTTAACAGCTACATTATTTAAACATCAAACTTTTTTGCCGCTATTACAATCACATGGTTTTTACTCAAGAACAAAGTTAAATTGTCAAAGTTGAACGTCCATTGTTTTGTCGAAGCTTCTTAGCCTAAAAAAGGATATAGTTGAGGTGCCTCTTATCAGAGCTATAACACTTTATCAGCAGCCATTCACTACATCCATTGTAGTTCCATATTTTCACCATCAAAATATTGGGTTGGCTACGAAATCTCGCAAATCAAAATCTCACATTCGAAATCTCGCATAACGAAATCTCGCAATTACAAAATCTCGCTTTTCATAATCCCGCAATTACAAAATCCCGCTTTTCATAATCCCGCAATAACGTTATCCCGCAAACTAAAATCACGCATATCAAAATCAAAATTTTGATTAAAAAAATGTATTTGTTGCAATGCAATTCAATTTTGCGAGATATCCAACCTACTGCAAAATATATAATCCAGTGTCTAGGTTACTTTAAGACCACACTGTTATTTATTAATTTAAGCTTTTGATTTTTCAATTTTATTGTTATAAAAAGAACAAGAAGGAGAGAGAACATAGAGATGGTATATCCAGTTGTAAAGTGTTATGTGCAAATCGCATTACTCGTATTTGGCCTTGAACTAGAAAATACTTTAAGTTCCATTGAACGCCTAAAAGACAACCAAAAAAAAAAATAACAGTAATAAAGGATGTACAAATTTTGTATTGACGGGTATAGTTATTAGTTGGAAAGAAAAATTATCCAAAGTGCTCTTAGGTAGGTATATTCTCAAAAAAAAAAAAGACACATTTTTTCTAAAAGCCGTGTGCGATTCGTTGCTGTGAAATTTGAAGTTGCGAGATTTTGATTTGCGAGATTTTAAATTGCGAGATTTTGGTTGAAATTTGCGAGATTTTTAGGTTCAAGATGTAAATGCGAGATTGTAAAAAGCGAGATTTTGTAATTGCGAGATTATGAAAAAACAAGATTTTAATTTGCGAGATTTCGTTATTCGAGATTTTAAAAAAATGCGGGATTTCGTTATTCGAGATTTTGGTTTGCGGGATATCGTAGCGCTCCCCAAAATATTAACCCGCCACCACCTACATGATGTAAATACTTTGTATAGGTAGATAAACCTTTCTACATAAACAAAAGTTTTAAAATTAAAAAAGTTTAAGTCTATGAAAATTAATTACTAAACAAAATTTTCAAATCAATACAAACAATCTTTGGTTCATTTCCATTATTTTCATTATCAAAGAGAACAAGCCACAAATTTTCAAACTATACGAATATTTATGGAGGGTCATCATTAGTGGTAAATCCAAAACAAAACCACCTTAAACCTAATATTGACTTTTTGTTTTAATTACACTGGTTTACAAAATGAAAAAATTTTTCTGTACATTAAGTGCCGCTATTTTATTCGTATAGATTTAAGTCCACTGATCTCGAAAATCACATTAAAATTTTTTTCTATGGATAGGTTTTCGAGATACGATTTTTTTAAGTTTTTATTCGTTTTTTTTCGAAAATATAATTAGTATTTGGTCCATATCTTAATTTAGAAGTGAAAAATCTGTTTGCAAAGAATCATTAATCAAAGAATTTTAAATTTCCAACAAAAATAATTCTCACTTATCCCAGTGGGTTGAGTACCTTTAAGTACAGTTAGTCGAAATCTTAGAAAATATATTTTTTTTGACGAAAATTGAGGTAAGAAATGTATTCTTTTGCAGAAGAAAAATGGTATCACAAAAATATGGTGAGTTTTATCTTTCTATCCAAAGCCTGATCTATTGCAATAAAAAAGAGGCATTTACAGACAAATTCTATAGATAAGTTTTTTGGCTATAAGGTATGACCGTTTTCGGAAAAGTGCAACAATTCAAACTTTTTAATATTTTTGTTGGGCTTTTACTTCATACATTGCTTTAGTTTGTGTTTATATTATGTAATATTTTTTTTCAAAAAAAAAATACCATCTCCAGGGATATGTAGGTTCATATATCAAAATCCAAAATCATTTCTAAAACACATATTATGTGTTCCGTTTTTCTCATGAGGAGACAGCCCTAATAAATATAAGCTACTTTTATACACCCATCTCAAAATGCATTTTTGTATGATTAAATGCATCAGTTGCATGATTAAATTGTTTCTCCGTATATGTATCTATATCACAGGTACCTTCTGCGAGTTTTATGTTGAACGTTGAAACAAGAAAAAAAGATAAATGTAAAAACACCAACGGTCTAGATTTCGAAAATTCTGCTTTTATGAATGAGTATAACACAAAATTCGTATTTCTATCGTTTTTTCCTTCTGATATAAAGACCCAACTATAAAAACGCAGATTTCACTAAATAGTGACAACCCTAAAAAAAGTAAGTTTCATACCCGTACCTCAAAGTGATTTTAGAAAAAAGAAAGCTAAACACTTAGATGAAAACTTTTGTAGGCCGTTTTGAACTCTTTCGACCGGCACCTTATCACCCAAAACATATTTTATTGAAATATATGTCCATTTTACCTGATAAATAAAGCAAGAAAAGCATTTTATCACATTGCCGAATCAAAAGTTGTGGATTTTTTTTGCTATGAATAGGTTTAAGTAAAAAAATAATGGAAAAATCGATTTTTGTATTTGTACATAAATGGACATAACTTTAGAACTAATACGTAGATTGTTTCCGAAAATGTCTCATTTTCTTTGCTTAGATATCTTATTAATGTAATAATTAAAAAAAAAATTATTTCAATTTTTTTTTTAGCTGAAATAATAGATTTGGTGTTCTTATTTGCGTTCAAAAATAAGATTTTTTCGGATATTTTGAGCCATATCATTCAAACTACTCAGCCTATCATAAGAAATGAGAAAAGATGTTGGCCAACAATTTAATAATGTTGATTTGAATCCATTTTAAGCCAGATGGTGCATTCATTAGTGAAAATATGGCCTTAATTGTAACGGACCTTCGGAAATATAGAACAAAATATTCAAAAAATTCATATCTCAAAAACCTATCCATATTAATTTTTTTTAATGTGATTTTCGAGCTCAGAAGGTCAAAATTTATAAGAAAAAAATAGTGGCATCAAATGTACATTTTGGCTGTAAACTAGTGTTATTTGCATAAATATTAAATTTAATGAATATGAATGCTACATTTGCCTCACATAAATAACTTAAGTGCTATAGCTACTATTATGTATCTTCATTGTTCATTATCAATTAAAAATCCAAAAATCATTTTTAAATATCAACACTGTTGATAATATATTCCGGTGTCACTTATAATTGGGTCATGTGCTATAAAATCATTCATAAAACAACAAATAAATTTGCAAAACAAATGGATATAGGTACATTTAATTAAAACAAAAAAAAAGCTAATAGCGAAGGAAGAGAGTGTTAAATGGCGGTTTTAACCATTTTATTCAGAGAGAGGATAGGAGGAATTTAGTGAAATCTGAAATCTTATTTAAAAAAAACCTACTCGTGCATTATAGAATCAACTAATTTATACATGTACGAGTATACACAATTAATTATCTATATACAGGGTGTCCTGTAAATAATGGATAACCTTGCAACTGGTTATAGCAGGCCTTATGACCTTTCCTGAAAAAAATATAAAAAAATATTTTCCCAGTGGTTACTATGTTATGATGGTTTTTCCAAAAGTTGTTAACAAGAACTACTTTCCTCAAATACGTGAACGCTACGACCATGGATGAACAATTTTTACTATTTTTCTATTTTTGTAATATTCTAAAATAACTGTTGTAATACATAGATTGGTGGTAATATTTAAAAGTTAAAAAAGTTATAATCAAAAACATATGAATTATTTCAATGTTTAAATTTTGATTATAACTTTTTTATTTATATCTTTAGGGTAAAAAGTGTATTAACATAAATTGAAGAGAATTGAATTTTCTACAAATTTGTGCTAAAGTTTTTTTTCTAACACTAATTAAATTTAAGTTGCCACGGAAAACTTTTCAGAGCTCGTTTTTCAATATGGTGGCCAAATGGTGGGGCTTTCAACACCTGAAATCGAGTTTAATACTTGCACTGAACATCAAAAGAGAAAATCTTTGCCCAACCCAAATTGGTAGGTTATTTAAACATTTTAAAAGACAGTTTGCGAAAATGTTAAAAGCTGCTTTATTAGATGATTGACAAATTTTCTTAGTTATTTTGTTAATACACAAGTATGTGTTATACCTACCATTTTGGAAAGTGCATTAAATGGACAACTTTTTTAAGTAATTGGCCATTTCATGTTCTCATACAATTAAAATTTATTAGAGGTGGTCAAACTTTTTTGAAAATAAATGTGTGTGCTAAGAAAAATATTTAAAAAATTAGAGTAAAAAAACTGCAATAACTACTATTAAATTTTACCATTTTTCTATTACAACAGTCATTCTAGAATATTACAAAAATAAAAAAATTCGAAAAATTGATCATCCATGGTCGTAGCGTTCACGTATTTGAGGAAAGTAGTTCTTGTTAACAACTTTTTTTTATATTTTTTTCTGGAAAGGTCATAAGGCCTGCTATAACCAGTTGCAAGGTTATCCATTATTTACAGGACACCCTGTATAAATAGCCTTAAAAAAAATGTGTGGTACCATTTTCTCAAAAAGTATTCAACTGATTTCGATAAATTTTATATGGTTGGAAAGCTATTAATCGTGAAGGTGTGCGAATCGCAAAATTATACTGTTGGGTCCATTTTAGCCAGTTACCATTTTACACTGCCGAGCACTTTGAATCTTCATAAAAAAATAGTTTTTGCCTAAAATTTCAAATATTTAATTTAATTTTCATATGTACATATTGTAATGAAAGTGATGAACTAAAGATAGGTAAGTGTGATATTATGATACTTTAAAAGGAAACCTAACAGTTTTGTTGATTTAGTTAACCGTTCGAGTTGCAAAAATTGTTCAATTAACATGCATAGCTCGGTTGTATAGATGCTGTCATACGTTAACCTGAAATTATTGAAAAGACAGTGGGTATCGATTTGAAGTTTTTGTTTTTTTTTTCAAAATTCATTCCAACATCTTCAGGTGGGAGAAAGAAGTTGGAACAATTTAGAGATCTCTAATATCATTACGATTCCATCAAAGTGGAAGAAAAGAGAAAAGGTTAGCCTTAAAATTACCCTAACAATAATTCAACTGATGTTTGAATGAAACTAAAAGCTTGAATGAAACTAAAAATTTAACGATCTTTCCGCTCTTCCCTATTACCAATATTTTAATGATATTCGTTTTATTGAAACGCGAAGTGTTACTTCTAAGGAGATAAAGAGCATAACAAGCAAAGTTTTTATTTATGCTAAGTAACATCTTTTAAATTGAGCTGCAGTAAGTTTTTTTGTTTTCAAATGAAACTTTTTTTGGGTTTGCAAAACTCAATGACTTTTCAATTAAATATAATAATGGATAAAAAGAATGCTTGGATGGAGCCAAAAATCACCCGCAGCAATTGCTGTTTGCTACTATTTCCTCACTCTGGAATGAGTTCAAAAAATAAAATGGGTGAAGATTTTGCAAGAGAATATGATCAAAATGTTATACGCCACATTTTGATCATAATCGCACTCTTTTGGAAATTGAAAATATTTTTATTTGTCATAATCTCAATTGGTTTACCAATTCCAGTTTCATCGCCGAATGGTCCCGATCAAATTTTTGTGAAGAAATAAACTTTTATTTATTTGGAAATTCATGAATGAACAAAAAGAAGGGTGTGATAAACCGTTTGTGCAAACGGCAACTATACAAAAAATTAATGCATTAAATCTTCGTTGCATTGTTACTACTTTTAGTGGTATTGCATCAAAACTTTGGATTGGTGACAGAACTTTGCATAATACTTTCAAATTACCAATACCAATTTTAGAAAATTCAGTTGCTAATGTCACACCAAATAGTGTCTTATGTTCGTATTTTAAATAGTGCATCGTTAATAATTATCGATGAAATTTCGATGTGTGCGATTAATGCATTTCAAGTTGTAGATCGATTAACAAACATTTGCCATTTGATGGTAAAACTGTTCTTTTGAGTGGCGATTTCAGACAAATTCTACCTGTTGTTCCGCATGGAACACGTAGCTCCCTTATTGAGAATTGTATAATTCGTTGGGGTCTGTTCAATTCATTTCACCAAAGTATTTTAATACAAAATATGAGAGCCCAATTAAATGAAGTTGAATTTTTTGACTTTTTAAGAAAAGTTGGTAATGGAGAATTAATTCAGTATCCACAGTCTGGTGAAGATTTATATTCGAATTCCCATAAGAATTGATTGGTAGTTTAGATAATATAACTGATGTCTATGAACATTTTCGAGGCTATATTATCGGATCATATCATTCAATGTGCGATTTTAGCACCAACAAATGATGACTGCCCTTTGATCAATGATGATATTCTAAATTGCATTTCAGGCGATGAAGGATTTTATAGTTTTGATGAAATAAGATCTGATGTTCGATTAATGTTAATGGTTATCCCGTTTCATTGAATGTAAGTGGAATGCCAGAGAAAAAACTGAAATTGAAAATTTCATTGTTATGTACTCAGAGAAAAAAACATTGTTGTCAGCTTAACAATCCGTTCTTGAATAATCATTAACACTTAAATTCTTCCTACAAAAATATTTTGTTGTTACAACAATTTTATTGTTAACACTTTTGGTTTAAATTAAAAAATCAAGAATCAAAAATTTGATTCAAGAACTTCTTAGTCTCAAAAATGTCTGACTGATATAAATTGTTGAAATAAGAAAAACGTTCTCATTCTAACAATTTCATAGTTGAAAAGAATCAAAGGAGAAATGTTAGCTTAAATCGTCAACACACACACAGTATGAGGAAAAAACGCACACTTAGCACAAAACACCCATCCCCAAAATTTTACTCAAGGAAAAATAGTTTTAAGAATGACATTTTCAATAAGAGAACTATATTCTTGTTATGCTAAGAACAGGATAATATATTTAAGAACTATATTTCTTCAGTCAACAAATAAGTTCTCAAGTCCCAAGCTCTTAAGAAATAATTGTTGGTTCAACATTTTATTCTTAAGATGAGAACGTAAGATCTTGTTCTGATAAAAGGTAACTGTAAAATTGGTTTTGGATGGCATTTCCATTAATTTCGTGACAAGATCAAGTGTTATTAGTTATAATAGTGAATTAATTACAAAAACTTTTAAATAATAACTTAAAAACAGGTAAGATTGGTTTGTTTTTATCTTTTTTAACTAAGTTTACATTAAAATATACAAAAATTATCCATTTGAATATAATTTTAACATAAGAAATATGATTTCTAAACTGCGATATAGTTCCACTCTTAAAAAAAACATGCCATATTGCGAGTTCCATCATTAATGGAAACTTGTTTAGGGCTGGCCACGAGACCGAGAAAATTCTAGAAAAAAACTATCACAGAATCCATCGTGGTGGAAAATCTTATACAAATATAGTAATTCCACACGGATTTTGTGATAGTTTTTGTCGGGATTCATAAAAGTTTCGGATTACGTGCACCTGTACATATTCATTTATTGTGTTCTTTATATAATTTCTAATATAAATTGTTGAAATAAGAAAAACGTTTTTATTTCAACAATTTTATATTTGAATGCATAAAACAACAGAATTAAGCAATTAATTTTTGTTTATTCCTACATAAACTTAGTTAGATTTGTCTACCCGCACATACTGAGGCACATTCAAAAATGGAAAACGAAGAACAGGAAGTAGAAGTTGTCGATATGGAGCCTGTCGTATTTGAATTGTTCCAAAACTGGGACATTTCAATGCCAGCGATTCGGGCATTAGAAGAATGTCGCATTGTGACAGAAAGTTTATTAAAAATAATAAATTCCCACGAAATCGATACCGTTTTCAATAAGAGAGACCTTCTAGGCGATAAAATTAAATTCAGATATCATCTTAATAAATGGCGGGAGATGAACGATGTAAGTATAAATACTTTCTCTAAAGTAAAAGTGGCCAACAAGATTTTAAAAAGAAAAGATAAATCCTTTTTTTATACTTATTATGTGCACTTTATTTAAGGATATACTTTCCATTTAGTGTGAATTGATATCATGCTGTGCGAATGACCGCACACTCACTATGGTTTCAAGCTGGCTATCATCTGCAACCTTGCCGTCAAACTGCGCAAAGCCTACAGAATCTTCGAACTCAAATTTTGTTTTCGATATAGAAACTATTTTAAATAACACTGTTCCCGGTCAAGAGATCCTTGAGAAAACAAAAAACAACATTATGTTGTCAAGTAGTGATCAATCCACAATAGCTAGAAATATTGTGGATCACTTTATAAAAAATAAACAAAAAATGTGTCCGAAAACAATGATTAACGCAGCAAAAGAAATTAAAACAAAATTCCCCAATGAAGATGAGTGTACATATTATGTTCCAAGGTCCAATGGAAAACAACCGTCGGGCAAGATATTTGATCGTTATTATAATGTTGGGTACAAACGAAAAAAATCCTTCAGCGAAGGCAGCACATCAAAAAGGGTACATCTTAACGAAGACGACGTTTTTCAAGATTCAGCTACACAAGCTCTCAGTTCGCAAGAATTTGAAATAAAAAAACAGTTTTTGGCAACCCATATTCCGCATAACTTATTGGAAATTTGGACAGAAACATCTTGTTACCGGATGAGAGATGAAAACACCCCCTAGCAAGATTTTTGACATCATGGCCTCGATATAAGGACTCGAATGGTAATGATCTCATTGATATCGATTTCAAGACGATGTATTCAGGAAAGGAAAATAAACTATTTGAAAAAATAGATAGTTTTGAAAAGAAAATAAATACAAAAATTTTTCCATCAATTATAAAAGAGAAAATTTTTCTGGAGTTCTACAAAACTATGATTTCCAAAGAACTAGGAACAGGTAGTTTTTTTATTTATTAAATGCCTTAATATTTTTTTAATAAATTTTGGTTAATTGCAGATTCAAGGCATTTTTATTTTTTCAACTTACTGCACACAATTATTAACCCACCCAGAATCAGCAGAAAATACAAGCCTTCAATAAGTGATGCCCAAAAAGACATGTTTATACATTGGTAAGCCTTAATAATTTCAAGCAGAAAGAAGACGAACTTAAGGCTCAAGCTGTTTTGGAAAACCTTAAGTTACAGCCTAAAATATTTGCCATTGGTGATTCTTTCGAAAATTTATCGGAGTTTTATGTTTACATCGAGGGAACTCGTTTCAAAGTTCCTACTCTCCTAAATGCAATTGACTTAATTATAAAATCGTGCTTTGTTTTTAACTTGGAATACTCACAAAAATGCAAATAAGTTTGGATGTTTCTTCAAGAGTAGATATATATATGAAATATCTTCTGATGAAAAAGTTCCGAAGATACAGAACATCATTTCAAAACTAGAGAATGGCTCAAATTAAAAATACTTTCAAAACATATTTAAATTCAAAGCACACATTATGAAACATGAAATAAGACACCAAAAATGTAATTCTGAAAATAAATGTACAGAAAATACCGAAAATGTATCTAATCCAGGTGTCTGCTTCTTATTGCAGTAATCAGCCATGTAATGGTATTCCTATTAGTCCTTGTAATTTATCGGCACCATCAACTCAGAATTTATCTGATACAATTTTTTTTTGAAAAAATCAAACTTACTTGATATTAATACATTTAAAAATATAATTTCAAAATCCCTTATATCATTTGCACTGAAGCTTCACACTAAATCCAATATTACCAGAAAAATAATATTAGACATTCAAAATGCAATAGAAGAAGACATATTAGAACCATTCTGCAATATTTTATGTGAGTTTTTGCCATTCGTTGATTTTTATAACTTTGTTAATACTTAACTTAATAATGAAAAAAATATGTAAAATAAAGTGAAGATATTTAAAAAATATACATATGTTTCTTTTATTTAGATTCTTTTCAGGTAAAATTTAAAAATTGTGCAAAAGCTTATTCACCACCAAATCTTTAAGAAAATAAGCCACAAATGACTTAAATTCTTGAATTTTTGTGTTAATTGGTTAATGTAACTAAAATATCTTTTGTTATTGTTTTGTTATACCTCACGGATTTTGTTCATATTCGCATTGCGTCGAAATGTATTTTTGTAGATCCTCTCAGAATGAGAACCCAGATATTTGCTATCAAAATACTGGTACGCAAACCAATAATGAGCTATCTAAAATCAGTGAGGTAAGTGTAAAATTATACCAATACAAAAATTGATAAAACTGATTGTGATTTTAACAACTAGCATTCTTAAAATATTAAAAACTTTCATTTTTGGTATAAGAATGTTTATTCTTATCATATTTTAAATATTTAGGTTCTCAGTTTAAGAATTCACGTTTCTTCATTTCGCTAAGAAAATGATTCTTGTGCCAACAAATAATGTTCTTGAAATATAATGTTTATTCAACAACTTTAGTTTTTGGGGAAACAACTTTAGTTCTTGGTATGTTAACAACTTTTTTTTTGAGGTAAGAACATATGATCTTATTATATTAAGAACACTTTGCACTCTTAAATTAAGAATATTAGTTGTTGGGAATTTTTTAACCCACATATTTTCTTGGGACAAAGTATAAAATTGTTGAAATTGCCAACGTTTTTCTCTGAGTGTGCTCATTCGTAATTTGAATACTTCAAAGGCTTGAGTAAATGGTACAAGAATGAGAGTGAAGTTTTTGCATCGTAAAAGTATTGACAGTGAAGTATTAACAGGAACCGCAAAAAATAAAAGAATCTTGATTCCAAGGATAAATATGACATTTTCTGAGACATTCTTCCATTCAAATTTCAGAGAACTCAATATTCTACAATACCGGCATTTGTAATGACTTCATGTACATAAATCACAAAGGGAAAACTTTGGATAAAATAGGTGTGTTATTGAAAAGTCCAGTACCTACTTTCACATGGACAACTTTATGTTGCTGAAAGAAGAGTTCGGTCCTTTGATTGTTGCAAGTTTAATGTATCTAATGAAAAAGGGCAAGGAAATTTACTCAATAACAACAGGGTGTTTAAAAAAAATATAGTTTATAGAGAAATTGATTTAAATAAGTTAAATGTCAGAATTAATTATTAATTGAAAAATATTTTTAAAAAATGTATGTTATGCATTGGAAAAAAAATTTTAATATACATAGTACGCTCCGAAAAATCTTTCGGTACATTTTTCTTCGTAAAACTCAACGGAACTGTAAGAAGGATTGGGAAAAGTTTTGTCTCACAGATGTGCATAACCTAAAAATCATATGTGTTTGTACCCGTTGAGGTAGGTAAGGATTTTTTTTTTTTTTTGAGATTATTGATTTTTATCTTCTTACCAGTTTGGTGTAGAAGATTGAAATTTTGAGGAATGATAACTATCATTGACACAAATTTTTGTTGAAGAATTTTAACACCTAATTTGCTGTTAACAGTTTGTTAAAAAATATTTTTTTCTATACTGAGCATTCACGAATATTTACATATGAACCTAGAAAAAAGAGAGAAACCAACCAACGTCAACATTTCCGTCAAGTTATTTCTTTATTATTATTTATTGCGTTTTCTTTTCTTGAGTGTGTGTGTCAGTTTTTCCTGGCCGAAGTTCGGCCACTGTGCGATACTAGTTTTATTTAATGCAACAATAAAATAACATTGAGACTATGTACCTAAAGACAAATTAATCGGTTGTGAATAGACCGTATATTGGATGATGATGGCACAATAATTTTTTGTTTCAAAATAAGGACGACGGAATTTTTGGGATGTCAAATAGGTACGACTCGCAACAACAGATTTAGGAATCCATATTGGGCAGATTTGGGAATCAAGAAGAAGAGTTTTTAAGAAAATAAATAGAAAAATTATTTATAGTCAAGGACTATAAACAATAAATCCATTTATTTGGGAATCCATATATTTAAAAATTAATGTTGTGATCTATTGGTTAAATAAAAATCCTAAAGTTATACTTACTGAAAATTCTTTTTATAATTTTTCTTTTTAAATTAATTTTAAAATATTAGTTTTGGTACAGTCAAAGCATGTATGTATTTAGGTACGCACGTATATACATATAAGAAGAAAATGGTCTAGGGGAAAAACAGCTTGAATCCACTTTCAACATGGAGGATCAAATTTAATGGCTCGGGGATGATTGGCTATGTTTCTGTGGCCATGAAGTGAGTCCGATTCATAAAATAGATGGAATTATAGCCTGTTCTTAGAGATTTTCATAAGGCTTGTCATTGTGGGTCTCACAATTCTGTCTGTCTGTTTGCTCGGCTACAACGGCTGGATCGATTTTTCGTGATTTTTGGTGATTCTAGTCACACATTTTTTAATTTATTTTACAACCAAAAATAACGGTTCCTGCGATACAATTTTTTTTAGCAATTTTACAAAATATAATTTTTCTCAAAAATGGTTCCAAACTTTTCTTAAAAAAAAAATCAATACTTTTTATTTTAATGGCTACTTTAGATAGGAAATCATTTTTCAAAAACTAGTTATTAATGGTACCTCCCAAAGAACCATTTTTTGCTGTCGATTTTCTTCAAAACCGCACTTATGATTTCAATTTTACAGAAGCTTCTAAGAACTACATATAAACAGTTTTTTTTTACCAAAACTTTTTTTGGATTTTTAAAAAAATTTCAATTTCTTTAATAAAATACAGTAGATGCTCGATTTAGTGAACTATCCACCATAGTGAACACACAAAATTTTATATAAAAATTTATTTTGTATGAATATGTCTCGCAAGCATTTAAGATTGAACACTGAGGAATTGTTTCTGTTTTTTTTTCTTAAAACCTGAAAGAAAGCTTTGTTTAAATAAGGATCAAAATATTCACATCGAACATTTTGAATCAAATTCACCACTAGAAAGCCTATTAAAGTACCCGCTCGAAAAAATGAACAATCTCAAGATTCTACTGTATGTTTGAAACTACATGGTAAATTTTCTTGAAACTCAGTATTTAAGGGTTTTTTAACACTTAAAAGAATATTTTAAGAAAAAAATTTATATTTATGAAAAAATAATAGTAGGTACCTTCCAAGCAAATGTTAAAAAACCGTAAAGGAAATTTTTTTTCTTAAAAATGGCTTCTGCGATTCTTACTGTATGGTTAAATTAGTGCGATATACGACCAAAAATTATAAAAATTTAAACTTAGCAACTATTGATAGATGTATTTTACCATAATCATTATTTTGTATATTTATACAAATTTCAAACAACTTCAAAAAATAAAGCATATCAAAATTTCCACAAAAATAATTGAGTTTTTAAAAAAGGTTTCACATTTTTTTCGAAAGCTCGATATCTTGAAAACGGGTTAAGAATTTCGTTTTAGTTTAAATTTAATATTTACATTAATAAAAATATTTAAGAATACCAAAATTTGTCCTCACAAAATGTTTCAATAACTTCATATATGCGTGTTTCCATTGTTACGGGTATGACAATAGCCTATTGAATAGACCGGAAAATGAGGAGTATACAGGAACAATTACGTGCAAGGGTTTTTATTATTGAATATGTTTGTTGGGCCCATAAGCATGCTTAAAACCGAAAATGCTACTAAATTTACCCATGCACTTCTGAGAGAATGGTCACACTGGCCACTTTTCAATATTTTTGGTATAACTCGAAAACTAAGCCGAATTTGACAATTTTACATATAAAACTTTTTGTTCAAAATTGAATTTTCTATTGGAATGGAAAGTTGAAAAATTTTATGAAAAAATTTAAGCAGGAAAAGTTAACAAAAACCAACCTACAAAAAATCGAAAAATCAAAGATATTTAAATTTTGTTCTAAATTGCGCATTACTTTTTTCAGAGCAAAGATACGCTCAAGACATGCATGAACAAAGTAAAGTAGAGTTTTTAGGCCATAATATGACATGTTTAAAAAGACATATTATTTCAAAATTGACAGAGATATAGCCATTCAAACTTAACATTTTTCGCAGTTTTTGCCCGAAAGCCAATTTTCTTGCTACTTTATGACAAATTTTACATTCCTAGCACATAGTACCAAATCTTATGTTAATTGGACCAGCCGTTCGGTCTGTAGGTCTGAAAGCATTTAAAAACAGCCAAAAAACCCTTTTTTATAAATTCTCTATAGTTGTAATGTCATATTATATCAAAATTTTGATTTCGAACATTTTTACGAAAGTGAAAATTGCCACATTGTACCGAAAAAGGGACTTTCGGGCCAAAATTGTGAAAAATTATAAGAAATGATAAGGTTTGAATGGGAATATCTCTGTCAATTTTGAACAAATATTAATTTTTGAACATGCCATATAAAAGCCGTAAGACTCCAGTTTACTTTGTTCATGCATGTCTTGAGCGTATCTTTGCTCCGAAAAAAGTTATGCGCAATTTAGGAAAAAATTTTAAAATCTTTGATTTTTCGATTTTTTTATGTTGGTTTTTGTTTACTTTTTCCTGCTTAAGTTTTTTTATAAAATTTTCCAAACTTTCCATTTCGATAGAAAATTTAATTTTGAACAAAAATTATTGTATGCAAAATTGTCAAATTCGGCTTAGTTTTCAAGTTATACCAAAAATACTGAAAAGTGGCCAGTGTGACCATTCTCTCAGAAACGCATGGGTGAATTTAGTAGCATTTTCGGTTTTAAGCATGCTTATGGACCAAACAAACATATTCAATAATAAAAACCCTTGCACGTAATTGTTCCTTTTTAAAAGGTCTATTCAATAGGCTACAGGGAGACCTTATACTTCTTATTTAATTAATTATTCACATATTATTCCAAGTTAATGAATTAAAACTTAAAAGTACCTACAGGTAAAATAGTACGACAAGTCTTTCGAATAAAAAAAAATTAGTAGGTACCATCATGAAACTTGGTGAAAACGTTTCATGTATTATCAGAATGAAAAATCAAAAGAGTCTTTAAAAATATTTCTTATGGAAGCGTGTTTTTTTTTTGAGGGGGAGAGGGGTGAAACTATGATGTATCAAACAGAAAATTTAACTTTGGTGCAACCAAAGCATAAGACACATGTACTTAAGATAGTTTTTAATGTTGAATCAAATGACACCAAAATCAAGTCGATACGGCCTCCGAGAAAAAAGTTATTGTAATTTTTATGTAACCATGGGCATGACTGTATTTTCAGTATAAAAGTTAAATACATATAACCGAAAACCAGTTGAAAATAATGGTCCGTCCATGAAATCTGCCATCAATGGTTGATTTGTCATGAAAATCAATACATAATAAGAAGAGTCTATAAAAATATTTTTTGTTAAAGGCTGTTTTTTAAGGGCAAGTTTCATCGAAGGACCATTATTTCCAACTGGTTTCCGGTTATATTTAACTTTTATACCGAAAATATAGTCATTGTTACATAAAAATTACAACAACTTTTTTCAAGGAGGCCGTATCGACTTGGTTTTGGTGTCATTTGATTCAGCATTAAAAACTACCTTAAAAACATGTGCCATACGCTTAGGTTGGACCAAAGTTAATTTTTCAGTTTGATACACCATAATGTCTCCCCTTTCCCCCTCAAAAAAACACCATTCCATTTGAAATATTTTTATAGACTCTTTTGATTTTTCATTCTCATAATACATGAAAGGTTTTCACCAAGTTTCATGATGGTACTAATTTTTTTGTTTTATTTATCCTATTTTACCTGTAGGTAAGAAATCTAAAGGATATATTTTAATAAATTAATGTACTGAAGTATGAAAAATTATGGGATCCAATTTAGTTGCGTTACGGGTGTGACCTTAGAAAACTGGTGATTTGCAATTGGAATATCAAATGTGCATGTATTGTAAGATATCGCATGAAAACTGTGTGGGTAGGTATCATTTCTCTTCCAAATACTAACCCTGATATTTCACCTTCAGTTTGAATTAGGAAATAAGAAACAAAGCTATGAAAAAGAATACAAAATTTTTGTTTGTTGATGGGTCAAAGTTACAATATAATAAACGATATTTCGACTGGAAATTGTTGCCATAGATGTAATGTAACTTTACAAACCAAAACTGCATCATCGATTTCCTAGAAACATCAGAGAACCAAAACATCATAGCCGGAATTCCAGGAACAAAATAATATTATTAAATCAATGAGTTCATATCATGAGTTCATATAATCTGCCCCATATTTGTAATTGACTATAAATGCATGTGAAGTTGTCAAATGATTTAACTTGCAATTATATTTTCATCAATAAAGGTTCAGGCAATCTGCCTGATAAAAAAAAATATTTTTTTTATAAAAGTATCCAGTGTTTTATTAACTTGTATAATCATTTATCACATGAAGTGAGAAACACATCCTTTATAGAAAATAGGAGTTGTTGTCACTTAAAATTTTATAGATATCTCACTTCAACGAGATTTTTTCAATTTCCTCCTAATAATGAAACATATAATTTTTTATTACGGGCGGGACACTAACCACTTAAAAAACATGTAGGTATATAAAGTTAGCAGGAAACTTTTGGAAATTCAGGTTAAAAAAAAGGTATCCTATCATTAGTTGCTACTTAATTGCGAATTAGTTACGCAAAAAAAAATAAATTGCATGTTTGGTTTGCGAAAAAATGGGTGTTCTGCTAACTTCATATGAACTTAGCAGGACATGCTATAAATTTTTTTTTTGCGTAACTTATTCGCAATTAATTAGTTTTCAATAACCAACTTTTTCAGGTCGAATACCTCCTTTTTTGAAAAAGTGGTCCTGCTAAGTTCATATGAAGTTAGCAGGACACCCATTTCTTTGCAAACCAAAAATGCAATTAATTTCTTGTTTGCGTAACTAATTCGCAATTAAGTAGCAACTAATGATAGGATTGTTTTTAAACTGCATTTCCAAAAGTGTCCTACTAACTTTATTTACATTTTAAAAACTCAGTTTGTATTTATTATTAGATAACTTAGCACCAGACAAACGTGCTTAGAACTCTGATAAGGGAAAATAGCCACCGGTTCTCAAATTGAGAAACAGTAAATTATGGTAAATACATATTGTTTTGAGCTTCTGTCATCCAAAAAATACTTTCGGAGCCCTCTCTCTTTTTTCAGCTCAAAATATACAAGGAGTTGTTTTAGCTGATTTGAATTTCGTATTTCATGTTGTTTAGCCTATTGAATAGAATAGACCGGAAAATGGGGGGTATACAGGAACAATTACGTGCAAGGGTTTTTAATATTGAATATGTTTGTTTGGCCCATAAAAATGCGTAAAACCAAAAATGCTACTAAACTCACCAATGCGTTTCTGAGAGAATGACCACACTGGCGACTTTTCAATATGTTTGATATAACTCGGAAGCCAGATTTGACAATTTTACACTTGCTCCGAAAAAATTATGCGCTATTTAGAAAAAAAAAAATTAAAATCTTTGATTTTTCGATTTTTGTCTGTTAGTTTTTGTTAACTTTTCCTGCCTATTTTTTTTTATAAAATTTTTTAAACTTTCCATTTCGATAAAAAATTTAATTTGGAACAAAAAGTTTTAAGTTTAAAATTTTCAAATCTGGCTTAGTTTCCGAGTTTACCAAATATATTGAAAAGTGGCCACTGTGACCATTCTCTCAGAAACGCATGGTTGAATTTAGTAGAATTTTTGTTTTTAAGTATTCTTATGGACCAAACAAACATATTCGATAGTAAAAAACCTTTGCACGTAATTGTTCCTTTTTAAAAGGTCTATTCAATAGGCTATTTAAATGTTTTTCTCTCGTAATTTCCATGTATTTATGTAACACAGCGTTCTGAACGTAAAGGTCAAGTTTGTGTGACTCAGTCGTGCATTTAATTTTAAAGGCCAGATAAAATTGACATCCATAATATACTACAATTCAGTGTCCTTTCAAAATGTATTTCGTTTTGAGATTTAATTCTTATTTGGCAAGATATATTATGTATATCGATTTAAAAAATATGTACAATTTATGTATGTAGGTATTTTATATTGATATAGATACCTAATCAGCCTTATCAATTAGATTTTCTCTGAGAGTCGCATAGTTAGACAGTGTCTTTAAATATAAACGATTTGAGCCATAAGCAGCATTAGAGATGGCTGACACGCATGGATTCATGAGATAAATGTAGGATACAGCATACAGGATTGATTCAAATTTGAGCCATGTTAAATCAACTAGATTTTCATGTTAAACTAACCAGATTTTCATGTAAAATTTACAGGACATTGAATATTGACTCAAATTAAATTAGATAACTAGATTTTGATATAAATTTATTTAGATTTTCATGTAAAATTTATTGGATTACTATTTTAAGGCAGTGTTAAATATACAAGATTTCATGCAGATTTTGCCTGCAACCTATTTTGATTTAACATTAAAATCAGGTATTTAGTTAAACAGTTAACCTGATCTACCGAGTTGAAAAACAGCAACCTGAAAGTTAGGTATAATTATATACCTGGGTACTATACGACCTATATTATGACTAGCGAAGGCCTAAAAATTATGGTACTAGGTACTATTTTATTCCAAATATGTACCTACTATTTTTATTTCTTCAAAAAATTTCTTATTTTTCGGCCAATACTACAGTAGTGCTAAGCATATCAAGTCGCATTTCACCCTTCTTCTATTATAAAGAAGCAGGTGAAGACTTGTGACTAACTTTAAGGATTTACATTGGGAGCATTCCTTGACATAGAAGGGGCCTTCAATAATGTTGAAAACATTGCAATTCGACAAGCCCTCTAGACTCGATGGGTATCGATCCAAGGCTCTTAAATTGGATTGACTCCATGCTTCAGACGAGACTTGTAAATGCACAAATGGGTCGTAAGTAAGGACGTGTAGGGGCATTCCAGAGGGAGGGGTCTTATCTCCCTTGCTCTGGCTTCTGGTAGTTTATCAGATCATGGTTAATCTCAGTCTCAGCGGGGTCAAAGTCGTGGCATATACTGGTGATATTGTTATTATGGCCTCAGGGAAATTTGTCCCCATACTATGCGAGCTGCTTACTAACATCCCCTAACAAGCTCAATCACTGGGCCAAAAGCTGTGGACTTAATGTCAACCCACTCAAGACAGAACTAGTTCTGTTTACAAGAAAACGCAACATTCCAAATATAAACCCCCCCACTTTATATGAGACACCGCTCCATATAACTGGTACGGCAAAATATCTCGGTCTGATTATCGTAAACTCAACTGGAAAGAAAATATAAAGAAAAGAGAAAAGAAAGCATCAATAGCATTCTATACTTGCAGTAGAATCTTCGGTAAAAGATGGGGTCCAAGTCCTAAAACCATTCATTGGATGTACGCAGCCATAATAAGGCCAATCCTGACTTACGCATGTTTGGTTTGATGGCTTAAATTCAAAGACTAGCATGTATCGGTACAACCAGTGCCATGAGAAATACACCAACTGCAGCCCTAGAAACATTCGTCTCACTAGCTCACTCACTTCAACGATGCAATAATTGGAGAAAGGGCCTTTACGGTCATAGAACTATCATGAGATTTACCGACATAAACATTCAGACAGACAACACATTACCGCACATTGATTTTAATCCGGTAGCCCTAACAGATATTCCCACAAAGACATTTTGGACGGAAAACCGGGTTATAAACAATAATCATGTGTCGGTATTCACGGACGGCTCAAAAACTAACGAAGGGGTAGGGTCAGGCATCTTTTCAGTTAACCCACCCTTAGACAGAACAATTAAGCCTCCAGATTTCTGCAGTGTCTTTCAAGCGGAAGTGTTCGCAGTTTGTGAGGCTGCAAAGAGCCTTTACACATGTGAGTTAGTTAACAAAAATATTGACATTTTTATTGATAGCCAGGCGGCATTCCAAGCCATTACCTCATTTGTTACAAAGTCAAAACTATGGTTGCTCGTTGTCGTGATGAGTTGAAACTACTGAGCGCATCAAATACAGTTACCCTTCGATGGGTCCCAGGACATCGTGACATATACGGGAACGAAATGGCAGATGAATTGGCCAAAACCGAATCATCTCTCGACCCGAACCAAACCGACTGCTCTGTTCTTATGCCACTAGAGCAAGAAAATAGAAGAATTTGCCAGAGTTTCCTCAAAGTTGCCAACGACAGATGGTAGGCAACTGATACCTGTCGTATTTCGAGGAACTTACGGCCAGATATTTCAAAGAAAAAAAACTGACGTTATACAAAATTGCCTCACTTTGAAAAAGTACAATAATACAAAAACAAAAAAAAAAACTATTCACAGAGAGAACATATCAATAAAATACTTTCGCGAATGGTTGAGGTTGAGGTTGAGGTTATCATAAAACTGTCGTAAACCTTTATTTCAAGTTTTGATATTTGTAAAAAAAAACAGTCATCAAGGTAATGAAATTAATATTTCATGTCAAAACTTACCGAAGGATTTGTTTCCCTTACAGCTACAATTTTATCCGCACCAAACAATAAAATTCCATTTTCACCTAATTTCACATCAACCCCACTGACACATTCAAAATAAATTTTAAATCCATTTCATCGCTCCTTTCCATAACTTTATGTTTTTCACAAATAAACGCTTAAATCTCTCAAAACAGAAAATCGTAAAAAAAAGGAAGGTATAGCAGGGAGCTGAAATTGGGCAATATGCCAATTTGCGCATTTTACTGTTCATCCCCAAGGAGCTTTGCCCAACTAGGCCCGTTCTCATTCCAAAATAACACCAGGACTCCTCTTCAATTTTATCCCTTATTCGAAAAGTAATAATTTTCAATGGAAAAGAAGAAGACGAAGTTCGAGTAAAGAAACTTTCACATCATTGATTCTTGCGGGTGAGTTGGGTATATAAAAGGACGCAAATACCACAATGTGAATATCCTTCCTCTTGAGCTGGCTGGTACAGCAAACCTCCTCTGGTTGAAAAGTTCAATACAGTCACCATGATACTGTTGTCCATTTTCCTATGACAAGAGAGGATATTCGCCCATTTAGGCAGATTTTAGAAGCCTTCTCAAACCCATTACTAAAAAGAGGGTAGGTATATACAAATACAATACAATGAAGAAGAAGAAGGGTCCATTTCTGTTATGTCTTTAAAAGGTTTTACGAGTGTGTAAAGGCATTAAAAATCTGCTTAAATTGTTTATAAATCTTCTTATGATATTCTTTTCTACTTTTGGGTTCCATAATCGAGAAGATGGTGCGAAAGAACGAGGATGATGTTTTGAGTTCATCTAAAGAAAAATGATTGCACCCCTGCTGGTATTTACCATCTCCAAGACTCTTGCAAAATTCCCTCACTCTCTTGTATTCTTGCGTTGCTTCCCTTCCAATTGTTGAACGGAAATGTTTATTTTGCTACTTCCTATTCCCCATTATTCGCCCCCCAGTCTTATAGCTAAACATAGTCCGCATAATAGCTTCTCCATTTCAGCGATCATTATTACTTAAATCGACCCCATGGAAGAATGAAAAAAGGACCTACATATATAAGAAAATAACTGAAAAAAGCAAGTCCTTGAAACGACGAAAATTCTTATAAAATTCAATTGAGATATTATTGAATCTTAGAAGGGTACGAGATGGAAGGATGAGTTTGTTGAAAAAATACAGTATCAGACTTCAATATTAAATTACTGAAGAATCGAAGGAAGAGAAAAAAAGGATCGTTTAATGTCCCAAGGGTGAGATGCATATTTCTGCCAAGCTGTATCATCGATTTCGTAAAGATGTAGTCTTCTTCCTCATCACTGCTGACGGGGTATGCCAATGTCTTCGGCACACTTTTCTGCAGAGAAGCTTTGGTGTGTGTCTGATAGACATCCTTGTCGGCGCTATCAGCACATTGAATTGACAGGAATAAGAAATGACAAAAAAAAAATGAAACTCCAAGTTGTCCTGTAATTTGTAATGAATGCTAAGAAAACCCCACCTACAACTGTGGCTAAGAAAATTCATCTAAAGTTGAACGATTCTGAGCCAAACACTATCCATGGATGTATTGATTTTTATTACAGATTTTTTTTTTATTTATTTCCTTAAAAAAAAAAAAACAAAAATATAAAAAAAAATCATCCAGACGATGATGATGCCAGAAAGATGGAAGAATAGCAAACATTTGTGTGTGATTTATCTGAACCGACAGCGGAAGGAAATTTATAATAATTTTACGTCCTTTGTCCTTTCTTCAGGTAAAAATTTATCAAGTGAAACGTAAATTGGAACATGTCAGGC